>JAFIRS010002693.1:0-191014 GCA_018342105.1 Gonioctena quinquepunctata | reverse complement strand
CCAGTCGGTGTCCAGCATGTTCCAATTGCTTCCAATATTGACCGTTGTTTTTCGCGGCAGAACGACGGGATGGTTCTCGAATATCTCCGGGGATGATCTCATCGTTGTCGACGGCAACATGTGAGGCGACAGGTCCGGCCTAGGTTCGTTACAATAACTCTAGACTGACGGTAGGGGCATCACTCTACATTTCATAAAAAGAGACCTGCAGCTATCCCTAGGTCTTGCGTTACTTAATAATCTCATATATATATATATATATATATATATATATATATATATATATATATATATATATATATATATATATATATATATGTGTATATTACTAGCTCTTGCTTACTGCTTAATTCGATAAATGCGCATAATTTATAAAATCACGTCTCAGATGTTCGCTTAGGCTATAAACGAGTCGGTTTCTTTATGTTTTTATTTAAGTTTATTTATACAACTTGGATAGACGACGTCGAAAAAAAAACAAAATAGCAGATTGTGAGCGAAACACTTTTTCTTTTCCAAACCTACCAAATAAGGTATCACAAAAGGTTTAAAAGGTTATTACAAAAATGTCAAAAGTTTATTGGATTAAGAAATTGGAATGAGAAATTGTAATAAAGTGAAGCACATAGATACCACAAATTGAACCGAAAATACGGGCCAAACAATCCCGAAACATTTCAATGCTGTTTATTCCACCTTTCTTTATGTGCTCG
The DNA here is from genome assembly GCA_018342105.1 of Gonioctena quinquepunctata. Classification (NCBI taxonomy): domain Eukaryota; kingdom Metazoa; phylum Arthropoda; class Insecta; order Coleoptera; family Chrysomelidae; genus Gonioctena; species Gonioctena quinquepunctata. Next base: position 190,301 of record JAFIRS010002693.1, on the reverse strand, counting down.
ATGATATGAATTGCAAGAAATCGATATGAATGTTATCACTGAGCAAAAAAGTTATATATAATAATTAAAACAAAATATAACTTAAAACTAAAATAAATTGCACATCATCTTCTAATAAGTAGACAACTTATATATTTTAATTTAAAACACAGATATAGTGATGTTCAAAGAATAGCCGTGGTCGCTTGCCACCTTGCCTACTACTATGACTATGAGGATCTACATAACCTATATATAGATATATATATATATATATATATATTTCATATTATTACATTTACCTGAATAATATCTTAAAATGTAAGCACCTTAGGGCAAGATGGCATGCGACCACGTCTATCATTTGATCATCACTATATCTATGTTCTATTAAAATATATGAGTTGTCTACTTATTAGATAAGAATTTCGGAAAAAAATATTTTCTTGTTTCGTACTTTTCATAACCCGATTTTTTTCTATATAATAACTATGATAAGCTATGTACTAGCTTTTGTGATAAGACAAAAATCCAAAATTCTCCGAAACACCCTCAGTTTTTCTTTACTCCTGCAATAAAAGTACTAGTTTATTCGCAGCATTTCCAGCAACAAAACGTTCAAGTTCAAAATCTCCAGCAAGTTTGTGGGCTGAATGTTGAATTCTGAGAAAGAAAATCTACTTGTAGGATTATACAGGGTGATTCAAAAGTACTTTGACAAACTTCAGGAGGTGATTCCTCATGATATTCTAATATGAATTGTCCAATAAATATATGTCCGGAAACCCTTCGTTTCCAAGATACAGGGTGTTGAAGTTTTATATTTATTTTCAAATAACTTTCGGAATACTGACCTTAATCAAACGAAAATTGGTATTGAGAGGTTTTTTGAGGTGTCGAATTCGAAGCTGATGTTATCATTGCTCTTACTCGTAGGGGGCGCCACCTACACGTCTTTCTCATCTTTGAAGATTCATAACTTTTTTGACCGTACTTCTAGCACATTTTTTGGTAAAAAATCAATTTTTCTATCATATCTACGTAAAAAATCTACCCCTGTTACAAGTCGCTATGAGCAACCGTTTTCTAGATATTTGGACTTGAAAATTTCAATTTGATTATTTGATAATCGATGCGTGTTGAAGTTATCACCATTATTTTGAATTTTTCGCAAGAATGCTTGGGAAATGAATTTGACGTTTAAGTAAGAAGTTTTGTTTTTTTGTAGGGGGCGCCACTTATTCTATTTATTTTTACTCGTTTGAAATAGTTATTTTTCTATCAAGGGTGCAAAATCTGTATTTGTTTTAATAAAATTTGCAAGAAATATCAACATTTTATTTCAAGAAATTTCGAATATGTATGATGGAATAAAATGAAGGGAACTAAATTGTATTCAAATAAATTGTTCAAAGGGTCCACCTTCAGCGAAGATACAGGCATTCAGTCTTCTAGTCATTGAATCTCGTACCCGCTCAAAAATTATTGGTGTGTTACTTATTGTTTCACAGGCGTCTACTATTCGGTTTCTTCAAATGTCCCCAAAAATAAAAATCTAGAGGGTTTAGATCTGGGGACCTTGGTGCCCACGCCTGGTTAGGTTCTTCTACACCCCTAACGATCCATCGATTTGGATAGACAGTGTTGAGGAATTCCCTGGCACAACCCCAAAATGGGCCGGAGCCTCCTCATGCATATACCACATGCGGATACGAATTTCTACTGGTACATTCTGGAGTAGTCCCGGCAATTCATTTTATAAAGAGTCTCTGTAAGTTGCGCCATTCAGTCGGAACAGAAGAAAGAAAGGATCTATCAAGTAATTATCAATTATTGCGTCCCATACATTTACAGAAAATTGATACTGATAATGTTTTTCACTAAGTGCGTGCGGATTTTCCAGAGGCAGTACTCGATTAGGAAATCGCTCCTGGTAAATAAGTCTTGCTTCGCGCGCATTGCCATCCGCAAGGCCATAAACGAAATTCATATCGGCAAAATGAGCATTATTGTTTAAATAATCCATTTTTCCAAAATTAGTGTTTCAACAAAACAAAACGTTTAACTGTCACATAATATGTGATTACCAAAACTACTTACTGAAACGAAATTCATTTCCTAAGCATTCTTGTGAAAAATGCAAAATAATGGTAATAACTTCAACACGCATCGATCATCAAATAATCGACTTGAAATTTTCAAGTCCAAATATCTAGAAAATGGTTGCTTATATCGACTTCTAACAGAGGTAGCTTTTTTGCGTAGATATCATAGAGGAATTGATTTTTTTATTGAAACATGTGCTAGACGTACGCTCAAAAAAGTTATAAATCTTCAAAAAAGAAAAAGACGTGTATGTGGCGCCCCCTACGAGTAACCAATAATAAAATCAGGTTCGAATTCGACACATCAAAAAACCTCTCAATACCAATTTTCGTTCGATTAAGGTCAGAATTCCGAGAGTTATTTAAAAAAAAAACGAAAATAAAAATAAAACTTCAACACCCTGTATCTTGGAAACGAAGCGTTTCCGGACATATATTCAGTTGGACAATTCATATTACAATATTGTGAGGAATCACCTCCTGAAGTTTGTCAAAGTACTTTTGAATCCTGTATTTACCCAACAAAGTGTACTCTAATAGCTCATCTGAAGAGGAAAAATACAGAACATCGTTCCAAAAATCCAAAACACTCGCAAAGGAAACATTTGGAAAAAACACTTTCAAACAAAAAATTAAACCGATGAGAAAAAAATATTTTTAGTCGTAGTAACTAATAGTAGGGAGCCCACGAGGCTAAATGTGGATTTACTCGAGCATCGTGGGGACCTATTGGATTTTAAAGATTAGATGGTAGATAGAAAAAAAGGTTATTCGATCTATACCCTTTCACCGGCAGGGGAAGCATCTACAGGTTTTCAAAAATTAAAAAAAAATTGACATATAGAAATACTCGAGCGCGTCAGATATGAATAGTGTATATACCCCACGTGTCTCTGATAAGGGAGCTATGTTAATCTGCTGGTTTGCATGGTGGGGGTGGCCGTATGGAAGGATAGGAAATGGGAAAAAATATCAGAGATATTCAGAGAGGATATTAAGTGAACTCGAAAGAAACTCCCATTCAAAAGACTGATGATTCGAACGTGACGCAAGATCTCGGCGGCTTTTTGAAAATGCAAAAAAAAAGCCATCTTGAAATACTCGAGTGCGTCAGATTATCATAGAGATGGTTCAGCTTGATGTCCTGGACATGCTGACCCATAATCTGACAATTATCTGGAGGAATTTTCTTAATCTGACGATTTGAAAAAAAAAAGTTCGTAATTTTTCTTATCAATAAATGTGTCATATAAAATGCACGGAAAATAGCATGATATGGAAATAACAGGAACATGTCATTCGGAACTCTCCCCAGAAACATCCGGTGCATTATCACATTCCGCTGCACTTTACTGTTGCTCCGAATTTTGGAAATCGGAAGGTATTTTAATGGCTGTGAATAACTTATAACATAACGTGATATCCTTAATTTAATGATATTTCAGCCGAAATTTCAATATTACTGTAGGTTGTTCGTGTTTTCTTGAGAACTGGTTTTGCTCCGACGATACTCCAAAACCGTCTTGCATTTTTTAAATATTTTAGATGTAAATTTAACAATTTTTTCAGATGTATCTTGTACACAAAATACACACTTTATAATAATATTACTCATAGTATAGCAGATATTAAATTCTCAAAAGTTAAGTCACTAAATTTATATTAAAACATAAACAAGCCAAAGCATTGTGTATACAGTATCAGAAGCCAAGCTTCCGTCTTATGGCTTGCCCCCTCAGCTGTGTTCTCTGCTTGCTAGTTTTCTCTCAAACAGGTCTCTCCATGTAGTGGTCGATGGAGCTTCATCTGACACTCTACTCATAAATGCTGGTGTTCCGCAAGGATTTATTCTCGCACCAACACTATTTCTACTTCACATCAACGACCTGATGAAAGCAACTTCATGTCCAGTACACAGCTTTGCCGATGATAGTACCCTCCGTACCGCTTTCTCTTCCAGGGCTCCTATATCAGCCCGTGAAACCAGAAATGAACGAGGAAGAAATGTTAATAATATAAATATGGACTTAGCAACAATTCTCGAGTGGGGATCTAATAACTTGATAGAATTCAATGCAAACAAAACACAAGCATGTCTTTTCTCTAGAAAAGCCGATCTCACTGTGCCTAACATAACTTTGTCAGGAGTAACCATACCACTGAAGTCATCCATATCGATGCTTGGTATTACTATCAGCAATAACCTTTCCTGGGAAAATCACGTGAGGTCCATTGCCAAAGTGCATCCCAAAACTTGGTTTTGTTTCGTGCCAAGAGCTATTTCACCCCCACTCAGCTGCTTATGATCTATAAGGCACAGATCCGACCTGTCCTGGAATACTGTTCCCATATTTGGAGCGCGGCACCTAAACATATCCTGAGGCTATTGGATTCTGTCCAAAAAAGGGCAATTCGTCTCGTCGGTGATGCCTCGCTTACAAACTCGCTCACTTGTCTGGAACACCGTAGAAAAGTTGTCGATTTGTCTCTATTTTATAGATATTTTCATGGGCGATGCTCTTCTGAAATATCAACAATCGTTCCTGCTTTGGCAGTCTCTTCGAGATTAACCCGTCAAGTTCAGTCATCACACCCCTTCGTGGTCACTTTGGAGACCTGCAGAACATCACTTTCCAAAGACTCGTTCATCCAACGAACAGCGAGGCTTTGGAACTCATTGCCTAGGGAGGTGTTCCCCGAGGCATACAACCTCCAGAAATTTAAGAAGAACACCAACTCCTACCTTCTTTCCCTTGGTTCCCACGATGTTCTCTGAACATTACAGGATATCCCTTTTCGTGGGAACCAGAACATAAAAAAAAAAAAAAAGAAAGTATTTATCTTGGGTATGGTGGTTTCATGAGAGCGTAAAGAATAGCTTGCTATATGTTGAGAGAGCATTACAATTTCTCCTCGACTCGCTCGAGGAAGGGATATCGACGTCACGACACAGAGATAGGAGAGTCAGAGCGGTTAGCGGTTAGCTCAGGACGTCAGTATCATACCAGCAGCAGTCGGGAGTGTGCGCTGCAATGAAGAAGAGTTTTTTACGATAATTTCACATCAGATAATTTGAACAAATTAAACTGAATCATTGATTCAATTTAATCTGTCGGACGACAGGTAGATCAAAATATCTTTGGTGCCGTGGTGGCCGCGAAAACAAAAGAAAATTCTTAAACATATACAAAAGCAAACGATATTTCTGTAAGGATTAAAAAAAAACTTATTTCTAACAGAAAAACAATTATTTCTTGAATGGAAAGAAAAAAAATATTTACAAGAAAAGACAAACCAAATTAAATATTTTGTGTATAGAATTATTTTATTAAATGCTCGAACAAACCATCATTTTGGGGCAAACAATAGCCGAATCTATTGTACAATTCTGTTCTGGTAGCCGCAAGGGTGACTGGTGTTACCTGAGCACACAACTGAATAATTTTTGCCCTCAGTTCATCTAAATTGGTGGCACGTTCGAACTCATGCCGATATACCTCCGATTTTAGCATGCCCCAGAAATAAAAATCGAGAGGTGCTACATCTGGTGATCGAGGTAGCCAGTTGATTGTACCTTGCGTACAAATAAACCGATCGGGAAATAATCGATTCAAAAATGTAACCACCGTGCCTGCATTGTGGGCAGGACAACCATCTTGTTGAAACCACACGTCGTTAAAGTCAATCGGAAGAGCGCGACCTGCAGGAATAATTTGATTTTGCAAAAGTTGCAAATATTTTGGTGCATTTAAATACCCTTCAATAAAAAATGGGCCTATGACGTGATCGCCCAGAAGTCCCGTCCACACATTAAATTTTCTTGGGTACTGTGTCCGCACAGCAATACTCAAAAGTTTAATTTTACGAGACCAATAACGTACTACGATTGGGTTGTGTTTTCGATGAATTGATAAGGACGATTCATCGGTAAATAACACCTTTCTTGGAAAGTCATCATTTATACGAAATGCCCTATTGCATTTTTCGACCATTGTTTCACAAAACTCCATACGTCTGAAATGGTCTCCAGGCAAAAGTTCTTGTGTGGTCTTGACTTTGAAACAATGATAACAGTTTCTCTTCAAAATATTCCTTACAGTTCTTTCATTCAAATTCACTTCGTCGGTGATCTGTCTACTCGAACAAGGTGTCGTTTCTGCCAATGCACACACTTGTGTTTCTCTTATTCCCGTTCCTCGGGTATTTGTCTAGGATGCGGTGGTAGATTTGTGGGACAACATTTTTTGCAATGTGCTGCCACACACCCAAAATTCTGAAATTCATTAATAATTGAAAGGACAGTCGCTTCCATAGGTACAGGTCTATCTGCAAAAGTCACTATGAATATATTACTAGTAGCTTGTACAGAATTACCCCCAAAGTACCACTTAACGATCTGTACTTTCTCTGCGGTTGTGTAAATGAGCGGCATGTTTCAAAAGGTAATAAATTGTCACGGTCCTTTGTTTTCGCAACCAAGGCTCGGCAACTCGATTCGCTGTGCGCTGTGTAGCATTGCCACGTGGTAAGTTAATGTGTCGGGTGGGGTAACAGGAGGGGCGCACAGTAGTGCGTCTCTCTTGTTTATGTGGTATTATCATATCATTGCGTTCCTTGTTGCTCGTGTAGATTTCTGTCCGTACCCCAGATAAATGTTTTCCGATACTGTATAATGTCAAGGGAAAGAGAGGCGCGGAGTGGGGAATACATGCTTCACTGCAGCTGCACGCACTAAACTTTATCTACATCTTTTGTTATTTCGGCTTGTGGAAATCGGCAGATTATATTTTTCCCGTTATCCTTGAATTATTTCTTTCAAAATAAAAATAGAATCGGCCGCGCTCGAGAATGTCAAGGTAACGTTTTTTTTGGCAAGTTTGTAACCCAGCCACTCCCTTACGTCGGGCTCAAATCGTCAGATTATTGAAATGCACACTTTTCAGGATGTAAGTAACCCACCTTACCTTAATCTGACGCGCTCGAATATTTCTAATGCTCGTTTTTTTACTATTTTGATCGGCTGCCCTAAACGCGCGGCCCTACTTAGAAAGCTTTGGTGGAGATACTCAACAGGGAGCAAGGTATGTTAATCTGCTGCGCTTGAGTAAAGCCCAAAATTCCCTATTGGGCTCCCCTATATTATTGATGATTTTAACTACTTCGGCTTGTGGAAATCGGCAGATTGTATTATTCCCGTGATCCTTGGGTGATTTTCTTCTGAATAAAAAAACTCAACCGCGCTCAAGAATGTCTAGGTGACGTTTTTTTGCAAATCTGTGACTCTCCTATTTCCTTATGTCACGTGCAAATCGTCAGATTATTGAAATGCACACTTTTCTGCATGTAATTAACTTACCTTGCCTTAATCTGACGCGCTCGAGTTTTTCTAACGATCGATTTTTTTTTATTCCGATCGGCTGCCCTGAACGCACGACCCTATATAAAGGGTTCATGTATGGTGGGGGTACTTAACAGGGTGCAAGGTCTCCCCCCTTATGTGATTCTGCCGCGCTTGAGTAAATCCCAATATCCCCGCTAGGGTTCCCCTATTATGAGTTCCTACAATATTCTGACAAATTTTTAGTCAACGCCAAACAAACAACCAGCAAATTAATTATGTAAACCGTAAAATGATTGCAACGGGAAGCGCGGCGGCGGGTTCCTTCGCCGGAAATTGCCGAGCGTTCCCGAAGTTAATATCAGCGAGTCCGCTACCAGACCGGTCACACACGTGAGGGCACATGTCGCTGCGAGTAGTCGTGCGGAGAGCGCATTTTTTTAATGTTTTTATTTCGCTGGTGTAATTTTTTGTAAAAAAGTTTTTATTTTGCAATTTTTGGTGGCTAAAATCTACTTATCACTGCCTACTTAATTTTTCATTACTTTTAAAATACTCACTTACCTACCTTACTTCAAAACTATTAACCGTTGCATAATGAAATTAGCTGCTGTGAACCGATGTGGAATTACCTCGACTGCCTATCGTCTCCATCATTAGATTAACTTCAGGTCTACATTATGTTGTAGTGTCATCAGAACTACATATGTGTGCCAAGTTTCAACAGAATCGGTTCACAAATGAATAATAAATCATCCTTTTTGAGGTGGATTTTTTTTCAAATGCAAATAAAATCAACTTTGAGGTATGCCCTATTCGATGAAGAAAGAAAAATCAAAATCGGACTCTCTGAAAAGTTATGCGTGGTCATACATGAAAAGAATACGCTTGGACTAGAGAACCTGCTCCTTTTTTCGTCGTTTAAAAATATCAACTTTATAGCACTGGATCATCTCACTCGTCTTTTTTATTTTAAAATCTTGTGATACCATAAAAAAAGCCAAATAATTGTTTATTCCCAAGTAGCATCATAGTGACGGAAACTCATACTGCAACTTCGACTGGGTGGTTATTACGTAATCTGCACTAAATCTACCACTATACAGTGAGAATAATTGTATTCTATATTTGCATGGTTGTAGTTATTCCCATCTCTGGTAGCCACTCCACAGTTCTACAGCTTGTTAGTGTCAGTTATGGTGTCGGAAACATTATGACCACGAAGCAGAATCACCTCATATGATTTCAAACTTGAAACTGGAATATAATCATTGCTGTAACCATTCATTACCACTTAAATATCATTCAGGAGTCACAATCACTTTCTCTAGACTATGATAGTTCCGGTGACATTTTAGTAACTTCCATCAAACGTTTAATGTGGCAGGCACTTTATTGTGATATGTGGTGATGGTTGCCACGTTCTTGCTTTCTCCATAAGTAATTGCCACAGTTCGCATTCAATGAAAGTCACTACAAAGTCACAATTACCTACTTGTTGTACAAAAAATGTTCCTGACTTCGGTTTTTGAGATGAATTTTTCCATGATTTTGACACACCATAATTAGCTAGGGACTTTCCAATTGTTTTAAATTATATATAAAATCATGAATTTCCACATAAGCGAACATCAGGAGGTGGAGACAGGCTAAATTGGGGTACATAACTTTTGCCACTTTGAAGTGGCAGGTTATAATATCCACGATATGTTCGCCACTTTTAGGTGCATTAGATCTATTGCAATTTTCAACCTATAACTTTAAAGTATCGAGTAACGGCTGCCTGCGCAGTTGACGCCACTTTCAAGAGATGGAAAAGTTAATAAGTTAGTTCCACTAGCCATTTCATGATGAAAGGAACTTCAGAGTGGTATATTCATAGTTTCTGCCACTTCAAAAACTCGTTTTGGGTGCGAAATACTTCAAAGTTATATTTTTCAAAAACCGAAATATTAACGAAAATTTGCTGGATCGCCATTGTTAGAGAAATGTACGAACCATTCAATTGAAATTGATTTGTCATTCGTGCTGCATCAAAAGTAGTAATTTAATACGTAAGTATTGGTTTCAAGTGAACAAGATTGATTAAAAAATATTATTTGAAGGATTTGAGAACATAATTCCAGAGGAACGTTATTTGTAAAAAACTTTTTAACAAAAAATTAAACAGACGAAAAAATCAACTGAAAAGCAAAAAATAAAATAAACCTTCTTAGTCTAAATGATAATTGAGCTCCCAAACTAATGTAAGTAACTGATTTTGAGTCGGCGCCAAACAAACAATTATCGAAGATCATTATTATCTTTGAAAGAAGTCATCAAAACGCAGCCGTGCATCTCGCTGCCATCATTTTACGCTTCACCTAATTCAACTGCTAGTTTGTTTGGCGCCGACTCAAAATCAGTTACTTACGTTAGTTTAGGAGCTCAATTATCATTTAGACTAAGAAGGTTTATTTAATTTTTTGCTTTTCAGTTGATTTTTTCGTCGGTTTAATTTTTTGTTAAAAAGTTTTTATTTTTTACTTTTCAGATCCGTATTTCGTCGGTTTAATTTTTTGTTAAAAAGGTTTATTTTTCAATTTTTTGTGGCTAAAATCTACCAATTACTACCTACTTGTTTTTTGATTACTTCCAAAATATTTACTTACCCACCTTACTTCAACTATTACCAGTTAAATAATATGATTATCTACTTTTACTATTTGTTGTAATATAAATTATTTTCGTTGTTCTGGTTAGTTTATTCCATTACTTTGTATATCATTCCATCCTCTCATAAAATATACTGATTTTGACGGAACAAGAATTATGTCAGTAGCGATCTGTCATTGTCAACTACGTATGTGTGTGCTAATGTTCACTAGTGAAAAATCAATTATCCCCCATTTTTCTACCCATAAGGGTGGCTAATTCCTTTTGAAATCCAAATGTAAGGTATACCCTATCTATTAAAAAAAGAATCATCCAAATCGAAGAACCCAGTACAAAGTTATGCCTGATAGAATCGGTTAACGGACCAGAATTCAGAGGGTGAGTGATCAATATCCTTCATTTCGCTACCCTTAGGGGTGGATTTCATCTTTAAAATTCAAATGGGACCAAAGTCGAAGTACACCCTATCTACTGAAAAAAGAATTATCGGAATCGGACGCCTCAGTAAAAAGTTATGCGTGATCATACATAAAAAAATATGATGGAAAAACAAAAAATATACGGGTCGAATAGAGAACCTCCTCCTTTTTGGTTTCGTCGGTTAAAAATTATATAGAATATTCAGAATCGAACTACAACACCCATATTCCACAGTAAACTTTCAATCGTTTCAATTTTATCCGGATAAGAAGTATCCTAATTCAATATACTTACGTATTTGTATGTTATATACACTTATACGACAGTCGAGTGTTTGGAATGAATCAGGCAAAATGGAAAAATGAGGAACATTTTTTATAAAAATATGTTGCAGGACAGAGATCGAGCTACATATCAATTATACAAGCGCAGTCAGTTAAGTTTAACTTTTCGAGTGTGGGCCACTACATATCCACGTTTCTGCCAGGTGACCACAACGTGGTTAGAATGTAGCCATATGAGATCCCGAAACGTAGTCAGAACATAGCGGCCACCAAAAAAGTTTTCCCCATTTTGATAGCCGCCTCGTGATAGAACCGTGTATATTACGTGGCAGTGGTTGTAGTCACACACTTCAAAGTTTTCCAGAATCGTCGCCGCTAAGTTCAATCCACTAAAAATGCTACTTGGGTTGTTACTCTATACGTGATGGAGGCTGGAAATCTCATACAGTAGCTGAATGCTAGAGGATTTCGTAGAAAATGAAGTAGAATTCCGCAAAAAATGCATAATGAAAGGAAAATATCGAACGCAAGTTTCTGCCGGTTTCTCATTTAACATCAACTTTGATTTCATTCTAATAATTCCTGGAATTTAACAACGTATTAAAGTGTACCATTGATATATGCAGGGTTCATTGTAAATTCATGCACTACCACTCAGTTGATAATCCATTCGAAAATAAAGATATTTTCTTTATAAAAAAATTGTAAAAAATGTATGACACGTAGGAAAAAAAATCTCCCCAGTAAGAAAATCCAAGTTTGACTACTTCACAACTTCACGCGGAAAGCTAAAACTATTCCATTCAATAATGAACAATAAGGGAGGTATGTCGGAGATTCATTCATTGTTCAGGTGGTGGAAAAAAACGACTGTAATCTATAATTATCTCCATTCAATACTTATTGCCACTTTAAAATGTTATGAACATGTATACCTATATCTTATTGCTTTTTGCTTTGGCTTGTTCTTGGTCTATTTACATTCCTGAAAAAATCAGTCAACAATTAAATTCACATTCTAACAACATCATGTTGGTAGAAATAGTAAAGATACTTGGAGTATTATGAAGAAGTTGAATATTTATAAGAAAAACAACCAGCCAGCAATCTCTGCATACCTGTCAGATTGTGCCAACAGATAACATCAATGAAAATTATAATGGGTACAGGGCAGGGCTTCCAGGAAACTTACAATTCGCAAAAGTTGATCAATGCGAGTTATACAGACAACTAGAAATTATCAAAACAAAAGCTACTGGGGCTGATGGTCTCAGTATTTATTTCGTTCTAATGTATAGTCCCTTTCTGATTGATTATATATTACATATTGTGAATTTATGTATATAAAACTCAGTTTTTCCTTCCAAATGGAAGACCATAAGTATCCTCCCCATTATCTCAAAAATCCTGGAAATAATCAGAAAATATCACTTGGTTGAGTACCTGGAGAAAAACGCTGTAATACCGGATATACAATCTGTTATGTTTCGGTTACTCAATTCAAAATAACCTTTCCTATTTTATATCCTATTTTTATTTTTAAAATTTTCCTATTTTTTATTTCTGATAAGATTATACAAATCAATTCAGTCAAATCGGAAATACGTCAATCTCTTGACGTGACTGTCACACAGCGCGATAATCCAATCCACAACCCATATAGGGTAAAGCTAACAACAATTACAAATAAACTAGATACATGTATCCTCCTAAAACAATAGCAACCTACCTAATTCATTTGTTACCGTTCTGGAGGCCTCAATTGGCTGCGTCTTCTCAATACTCTATTTGAGGGTTCGAGACTATTGTCAAAGGAAGGTACGTTTTGTTCATTATTATTATAATCATTTTCGTTCAAGGTAGATCGTGGAGTCGTTGAAATAGATTCTTCAGTTTGAACATTTGTTACGGAGTTTGACTTGCATTTTTTTATTTGATCCGTGTGGCGTTTCCATTTGAGTCCTCCATCTACCCCCATCATATAGGTTCTTCTTCCAAGCACATTGCTTACGACACCCAAACACCACATCGGTTTGCATTGTAACTTTTCTGATTATAACGTTCTTGATCATTTTGATTTTTTTAAATCTCGTTTTCGGTTGAAGGTAAAATCAAATCAAATTTAGTACGGAGCTGTCTTCCTATTAATAGCTTTGCTGGTGAAATTTTGAGCAGTTGAAGGATTAGGCACAGATATAAGGGGGTTATTAGGCATCGATAGAATTTGCTGAAATGTTTGTATGTTACAACTCAGGTATATTAGATCAATTCTATGCGACCACGATAACGATTGCATTAGTTGATGCAGGGTGTAATAGGAACTTTCTATTTCATGTAATAAGCGATTTCAATATAATAACTTGCGATGCGATTATCAAGATCATAATGCAAAATTGACATCTATGAAAAAATGTCTTCGTGCCACCATAGTAAAAATTCCAATCCATTGGGGTGGTCCGCAAAGTTCTCTCAAACTCTCAAGTATAAACTACTTCCATGAAGGGACTGATTTGAATTTTTTCATGGTGGCACAAATAATATGTTTCATGCCAATCATTTTCTACCGTTTCAATGAAATATATTCTATAAACTACCCTCATGACGGAATTGATTTGAATTTTTTTATGGTGACACAAAAAAAAAAGTTTTGTCCAATGTATATTTCAGCGTGACAATGAAATATATTCATTGGATACCCAGCAAAGTTCTTCAAAAAATTTCAAGTATAAACTACCCCCATTAGGGGACTGATTTGAAATTTTTTATGGTGGCACGAATAATATGTTTTATGCAATCATCATCTATCGTTTCAATGAAATATATTCACCGGAAACCCTCCAAAAATCGTAGGGGACTGATTTGTTTTTTTAATGGATTTTAACTATATTTCAGCGGTCCAATGGAATATCCCCGGTCAGTGGAGTTATTAGAAAAATCACAAGTACCAATCACCTCTAAATGGGGGTGGATTTCTTCATAGATATCAATTTTGCATTATGATTTTGATAATCGCATTACAAGTTATCATATTGAAATGCAAATCACATGACAAGAAATAGAAGGTTTCTATTACACCCTGTATCAACGAATGCAATCGATAAAGTGGTCGCGTAGAATTGATCTAATATACCTCAGGAGTAATATACTGAAATTCTGCCTTGAAAATCCCTTATATCTGTGCCTAGTTCTTTAAACGTGGCTGTACCAACTTGGGAGACGATGAACGTTCGGGACGTCCAAAAACTGCAACCACTGACGATAACACCAAACCAAATGGTACTAGACGACCTTCGGATTGAATTGAGAGATAGCAGAGGCTATGAATATGTCTATAAGGCCGGGCTCAAACGACTCCTGTAGAGCTCATCCAGTATTGAAACGACCTGTTGGTAGGTAGAGAGGGGGAAAACACGAGTGGATACGATTTGCTGTGCTACGGCGAATCTTCACCAGTGTCTTGGCCTGCAGCGTTTGAAAGGTTAGGTTTGTTCAATTAATAAATAGGTTGTGCAGTTATTTATTCAACTTTGCAATAGTTTACTCGTTACCTTGCCAAAATGACCAGTGGTAAGTACTATTCAGTAGCGGAAAAAGAAATAGGAGTATTAGGAAAGTTATAGGAGTGTAAGTTCTCTACGTCTCGTGAATAATTTGGTACGCCTATGGAATTTATATTAATAACCATAGTTAGACAATGGTTCGGGTATCTTCGATAAAAATTGGTTGTTAGGTGGGGGAAGGCCAAAGTGGTCGTTTCAATACTGGATGAGCTCTACTTGGCAAATACACAACTATTTGCGTACTTGGCAAGTATACGAGCTTTGCGAATTGCGATGGCAAGCAGGGCGCTCACACGACGTGAACAATTTACAAGTACGCAAGCGCGAACATGTGGCTTAAAAACCTTGTCAAAGAATCAGTGGTGTGGCAGTCAATATGGATAGGACCGCTATCCATATTGACTGTGGAAAATCTCGTTGTTGCTTCCGCGGCTCATTTATAGTACACTGGACAGATATGTTATCTTGTATTCTTTTCCACGAATGATGTATTACGATTTTTATGGTCTATATGTTTAGCCATCCAAATGACCAGCTCATTTTCATAAAAATCAAGAAACTCCAACACAATGTCATTTGTCCACTCCATTTCAATTTTTTTTAAAACACAAACAAAATGTCTGTGCGCTTCTGCTAGGTCTTTGAAAACTAATGCATTCCGTTTGAGCGCCTCTACAAGTATAGACAAGTATGTACTTGGCAAGTGTACGAATAATCGTGATCCCTTTGACTCGGGCCATTTTTACCGACCACAAATGGAAAACCAACGAGTGACAAATAATTGTACAAGTAACCCACTCACAAGACATGGCAAGTATACGCAAGTAACTATTATTCACTAAGTACACGAGTCGTTTGAGCCCTGCCTAAAAGAACGTGTTTGTCACATATTGCATGAAGAATAAGGCAGAAGAAAGCTGACCGCGTGTTGGGTGCCGCGTTTGCTCACGTTAGACCAGAAACGTGTTCGAATGAATATTTTCAACACACTCTTGTCGCAGTTCAGGCGCAATGAATCAGAGTTTTGGCGCCGATTAATTAATGTAGATGAAACTTGGATACACCATTATACTCCAGAAATAAAAATACAGTTAAAACAGTGGACTGCAAAGCAGAAACTGAGACTATGTAGAAATATTAAAATAAATTTGTATCTTTGTTGAGTCAGAATTTTTTCGGTACACCCTCATATGTGTGTGTGTGTGTGTGTCTGTGCTATTATTAGGAATAATTATAATAGATCAATAAAATCAACTCACTGTTTTTTTTTCACCAGTGACAGTGAGTGACAAAAAATATAGTCATATCCTAAACAGTTTGTAGCCAAATATTACGTGAAACTGGACCTGACGGTCAGTTTATATTTCATTTTCTTTCAGCCCACGTACTACACCAGAACTTTATTTGCTTTTATGACAATTTATTTCGCGTTCTTTGAGTTCGGTCGAACCATGCAGCCGCATATGTCCAGCATTTCTATGTTATAGAATTACATGTAGATGCGATTTTGGAAATTGCTCGTTCCGGGGCAAGACAAACGTTTGCTAAATATATTCCTGAACTTGATTTTGTTTTCGTTCTTCATCGTTTCACGGAATCGAGTTCGAAAATTGGTGTACTTTCTCTGTATGGACGAGATTTGAATTCACAACAAGAATTGTTGATAATGGGTAAGTTTATATCGAGTTCTTGCTTTTTTGTAACTTCTGAATAGTAAATATGTATGTATTTTCTGTATATTCTTCAGAACATTGTGTTATTTTCATTGATTTCCAACCTTGGTAGAAATATGAATGAACACAAGAGAGTGACATATTAATCATTTTATATTCACTTTTAAATTACGAGGTAATATAGGTATGTCCCTGTGCGCTTTCATCATATTATAACATTTCTTCCTCTACGGATACCACAAACAAAAATTGAGGAAATAAGCATTAATATAGACGAACATATTGCCACTGAGGCCTAAGTACATTTTGAAAAAAAAAATTTTTTTAAATTAGGTTGGGTGGAGAGTGGTCCCCAATGGCATTTAGTGGTTATTTATTTAATGTTGATGCGTCGTAGTTTCCATGAACACACATTAGCCTCCAAATACTCCCCCGCCGAGTAGAAGCAATGTGATAGCAAATAATTTCGAATTTGTGTCTTAAACAAGTGGGTAGGTAACTCCCTATAAAAGACATTGCATAATTTAGAATAAAAAATTATGTAAAAGACAGTGAGCAAAAACGTGAAATCTGTGATAAAAAACAAAACAGTGCGTGTTACCAGAGAGAAAAATAACTGAAGCCAGGAGAGAAAACAATTATTTTTGAAGAGCAAGACGTACAAAAATTAATTAACAATTAAAGTGGGAAATATGAAAGCAAACACAAAAACTCTGCGATAATACAGATCAACTAGATGTCACAATCAAACAGCCATACAGATTGCCCAGAAAGTTAAAACTTACCTCCAGTAATAGTCATTGCCGAAGGATCTTTCCACCACTTTCAAAGCAGCCCGTAACAAGGAATTGCTGAATTCATCAACAGGAAAGACGAACAGGACTCAGATAAGTCGCCAACAATAAACCTCAAGGTACTTTTAATAAAACCAAACTAAAATATAGTGCACATTGGTTAGACACTCACTAAAAGTTTTCCAACAAACATTTTTACCTACTATTATTAGCAAGTATTATCAATTTCTATAATATAGTGGTACATAATCTATATTCACAATTTAAAGATTATTCAATTGCTTGGTAGCAAACCACTGTTTGTTTTCACTCAAATTTGAATTGAAAAGCACTAGATATTTCGAGCAGGTTAGGTAAACATAAGTTTTCATTGAATAAAAAAGGAAATTATCTGACCGATTTCTGCTTTCATCTCTGTCTTTTTGGTCAAATACTTTCTGTAATATCATTTGAACAATGACTTCAAGAAAAGCCGTCAAACGGCACTACTAAAATCCTGCTTCTGAGAGAAAAGGAACTCATGCGAACCATAGGCGTCCCGACTGAGCTGGGAAAGGTAAAGAATACAGGTAGAAGAGTATTTGGAAAATTCATGATTGTGTGATAACTATTTATTTTTCAAAAGTTCTTAGCACAAATCAAAAGTATCACCCAAAATTACAAATATTGTTGAACAATTTGTTGTGATGAGTGGTTATCAAAAACAAAAATAATTATTTATTTCATCAAAATAAAATAAAAGAATAAACCAAAACCACCCATCATAATATATATATATATATATATATATATATATACATATATATATATATATATATATATTTTCTTCAAATTCTCGGAATAAAGGTCTGATTCAGTCAATTCATATAATTTATCTTAACGACGTTTCGACATGGTATTTGTCATCATCAGGTTAAAACACTAAAATTAAAAATATGGAGTTTGAGACATTTAACTTAACACAATATTGAAATGTATGCACTAAAATAATTCTTGAAAAACATATGGTTCGAAATATAACATGTTATTTAACTCAATATAAATATTTGTAACATTCATGAGTATTCACTTACAAATTATTTTATTTGAGTTTTGCGTTCGCATCGTGCGAAGGTTATTGTGGGAGTGTGACCTGCGTCGAAGTTATCGGGAATGGTTTGTTTATTTTTCAGGCATTTTTACCCTCTTCATAAGTAGGTACATGGGAATGTTTATATTGAGTTCTGATATATGGGCCGGACTGTATTTTTTGGCAGCATGTAAAGATCAGTTTTCATTATGATTACTTTAAACAAAGTTAAAAGAGGTTGTTATAAATCTGGCTTGAGTTTTTGATATCATTTCTATTGTTAATGCTATTGGGGTCTTTTTTAATATGTATCATTTCAAGGAATGTTCTTACTCTTGGATTCCTTTCTTTGGTCAAAATTTCAACGTTGTTGGTGTCAAACTTATGTTGATTTTCTTTTTCGTGTTTTGATAAGGCTGTAATGTCGGTTTTTGAGAATTTGTGGGCTTGTACACGTTTCTGCAAATATTGTTTTGTTTGACCTATATAGGTACTTTGACAGTCTTTACATGGTATTCTATATACTGTATGAGTTTGTTTGTTTTTTGGTATTTCTGGTTTTAATTTTGAATAAATGGTTTTGTTCGTATTTTTCAGTCGATGTGCAATAGTTATGTTGTGTTTTTCCATTGTTTTATTAATTTTATTCGATAGTTTGTCTATGTATGGTAAAGGTATGTATGTTCTTGTTTTCTTTACTTCATTATCATTTTTATTGTAGATCGCATGGATTCGTTTTTTTATTTGTTTTTTCTGCAAAGTGGCTGGGGTAATTATTTTCTTTCAATATATTCTTGATTATTTCTATATTATTTTTCCTGAATTTTGGGTGAACAAACTCATACAGTATATAGAATACCATGTAAAGACTGTCAAAGTACCTATATAGGTCAAACAAAACAATATTTGCAGAAACGAGTACAAGCCCACAAATACTCAAAAACCGACATTACAGCCTTATCAAAACACGAAAAAGAAAATCAACATAAGTTTGACACCAACAACGTTGAAATTTTGACCAAAGAAGAATCCAAGGTAAGAACATTCCTTGAAATGATACATATTAAAAGACCCCAATAGCATTAACAATAGAAATGATATCAAAACTTAAGCCAGATTTATAACAACCTCTTTAACTTTGTTTAAAGTAATCATAATGAAACTGATCTTACATGCTGCCAAAAAAATACAGTCCGGCCCATATTAGAACTCAATATAAACATTCCCATGTACCTACTTATGAAGAGGGTAAAAATGCATGAAAAATAAACAAACCATTCTCGATAACTTCGACGCAGGTCACACTCCCACAATAACCTTCGTACGATGCGAACGCAAAACTCAAATAAAATAATTTGTAAGTTAATACTTATAAATGTTACAAATATTCATATTGAGTTAAATAACATGTTATATTTCGAACCATATGTTTTTCAAGAATTATTTTAGTGCATACATTTCAATATTGTGTTAAGTTAAATGTCTCAAACTCCATATTTTTAATTTTAGTGTTTTAACCTGATGATGACAAATACCATGTCGAAACGTCGTTAAGAAAAATCATATGAATTGACTGAATCAGACCTTTATTCCGAGAATTTGAAGAAAATATATATGTGGTCAAGAAACTACAGAAAAATATATATATATTTATATATATATATATATATATATATATAAATATATATATATATATATATATATCTATATATATATATATATATATATATATATATATATATATATTGTTATGATGGGTTGTTTAAATGATTTATAATTTGTATGATTTTAAGAATTTATTTCATAGATTATAATTTCTGAAACCCTATCATAACAAATGAAAAATACCGGCTATGTTTTGTTACCTTTTTCTTTTCTTTTCAAAACCTTTTACCTTATCCCAGCTCAGTCAGGTACGCCTATGAACATGTAAGCTCCTTCCCAATCAATCAATCAAAAAGATTTATTGCTATTGTATGTACATGTCATTAAAAAAAACTTATCCTACTATATACAATTTTAAAAGATATTCACTTTGGTTCTTCCTGGATTCATCCAGGGGGTGGACCATTCTGCTTGCTTTCCAGAGGGAGCGAAGGGAATGGGCTTGCTGTTGTTGGGCAATTCTTTGGGAAATATTAGGAAGGGATTTTTTTTGGTAGTTGTATTTTGAGACCCCTCCTGCCTTTGCTTATGGGTCTATTTTCTTATTACTTTGATTTCGAGAATTGTATTGTTTATATCTATCAAATTTTGCTACCAATTCCAATCTTTCACAGGAAAATTAATAAAAACCTGCCTAAAGTAAGTTCATGCGATATTCGCATTAGGTCCATGCCGAGGTTTGCTGCTCGGAGCATTGACCGATGTGGCGCTGCTGGATGATTACTCATCTATTTCATTGTACAGTGCGAGACTCTGAAAAATAACCCCGTGTTTTCTTGCCATATTGGCTCTGACGTTTGTAATGTCCGCCGTCAGCGGGCTCTTAGGGATGTGGAATCTATAAAATTTGTCTGATATTTTTCTGATGAAGTCAGTGATTTTTTCCACCTTAGACAGCTCGCGCAGATCATCCAGTCTGATGTATCTGCTACTATATGTAGCGATACGAAGCGCTTTATTCTGCAGTCTCTCCAGCCTCGATAACTGAGTTTTGGGTAGACTGCAGAAAACTGGACTGGCGTATGTCATTGCCGGCCTTATTATTTGCTTGTAAATTCTAAGCTTATTATCTTGCGATAGGTTGGAATTGCGTGCAATGAGTGGGTAGGTGCGGTTTATCGCAGCCGCCCCCCTCTGCAATGCCAACGTGATGTGCTTATGCATGTACATACGCCTGTCCAGCTCCACCCCCAGGTATCTCACCAAGGGTTTCTCCGTCACTCGGTTGTTTTCAACCTTTAACTTCCCGAGGATCTTCCCATTGGTTCGTTTCCTCGTGAAGTTAACGACCTCCGTTTTATTTGGATTCAACTTGATCTTGTTATTCCCCAAATATGGCATGACCAACCGATCCAGATGTATCTGGAGCTGCCTAGCAGCCACTTCGCTTTGAAACGAGTGGGCGTAGATCGCGGTGTCATCCGCGAACATAGCCGTACTCGTTTTAGCGAAGGTCGGAAGTCACTGGTATACAGGGAATACAAGATCGGTGACAGCAAGACCTTGGGACCCCGCTCCGACTGTGTAATCCGGCGAACTAGTGCCATTCACATTTTACCCTAAAAGCCCGCCCCGTCAGATAAGACTCTAGGACTTTCGAAAGGTATAAGGGCATGCCTATTCTTGCCATTTTTGCGATAAACCCGTCTGTCCAGACCGTATCAAACGCTTTTTGCGTGTCCAACAGGACCATAACTGTATTGAAAGGCTTCTTTCACCCCGTGTACAACTCGGGCCCGGGAGTCGTTGAATGACCTTCCTGAACCCGAATTGCACCGGCGGGATGATTTTCCGCCTTTCCTCGAAATCCACAACACGCTTCAAAATAATCTTATCCACCACCTTGGCCACCACACTGAGGGTGAGATGGCCTGTACCCTTTCTAATGCTTTTTTTTGTTTTCCCGCTTTTCAGTAAGGGTATTATTTCTGCCTTCTTTAGACAGTCCGGATAGTTGCCACTTTGGGACTGCGTTAATTAATATATCAGCTGGACTAGCGATTTTCTCGGGAGATTTCGACTAGAACGGTGTCCGCATCTAGACCCGGAGCTTTGTTTCTTGGTAGCTTTTGGATAACCCCCTGGACCTCTTCATAGTCTGTGAGGCTTTTTTTTGGAGTTCATGTGGCACCAAGTGTATTGCAGTGAGTGTCTCTGTTGTTTCTTGCAATGTTGGTAATTCTTCTGTGCTCTTCCTACGTGTCTGGTTCCGTTTTGTGACCATTGCTGAAATATTCCCCGAACAGCCTAGCTTTTTTCCACTGGTTCCGCCCCCTGAACGATTGGGCCCAGTCACTATGGCTGGCACTGGTTCCCTCTTCCTGTGTAATCTTTTGGCCATATCCCATAGTGAGTGGTCCCGCACATCGAGGGCCTCGAGTTTGCGATTCCACTTTTCATTGTTATTTTCTTTAATTAACTCACTTATTTCGGCGTCAAGCCTCATGAAGTGTTCCTTGTCGTTAGGATCGCGAGTGGTTTGCCATTTCTTCCTTATTCGATTTTTTGTTTTAATCAATTCTTTGATTTCGTGTGGGATCGCAAACTGGTCACCCCTCACGGTTATTTTCCTGGTTGTCCTATCTCTCGCGACTTGAATATTTTTGATGAATTTTTGAGTTTCGTTGTCGATCTCATTTTTCGACATTTGTGGCTTCAAAATTGTTATTCCATTCAGTATGGATCTAAATTCTCTCCAATTCGTTGACGAATAGTCATACCTTGTTTTTTCCATACTTTGTTAGCTTTTTTGATTCAAATTAAAGATTACCGGTGAGTGATCCGATGTCAATTCGCTATATTCATCTAGATCCTGGGAAGTACAGATTTGATCGTTGTATTCATAATCCGATTTGAAATTTTGGAAGTTATATTGGGACGTATTAAAAACTGTTGAAAAAGGCCCTCACAAAATTCCCCCAACTCGTCCAAACACGGTCCAAATTGTTTATTAAAAAAATATCACCTCCGTGTTGACCACTACATTTTCATGAAACTCATGGTACTTTGGAATGAGATTATGAAGCATTCATAACAAATATAACCAATAATTATTATGGGAGGTATTCTCATTTGGATCAAGTATATCTTCGATAACATGGGAAAAGAGATCATTAGTACGCAGGCGTAAAATGTCCACGAGCCATTTTAATTTTGAAATCCCGATTTTATTTTCAGGGGCCTGATTTTAAAGTCGGGCGCCCGACTTTGATTTCGGGAGTCCGACTCCAATCTGGGGAGTCAGACTTCAATCTCGGGGGGCCCGACTTTTGTCTTGCGATTTAACCAATAATTTGGAAATCAACGAGTGGTTTTCAAGCGTTTGATTGAGGTAGTACACAGACGTGTAATGTACTATATTGTTGAATTTAGAAAATTAGTGATACTGTATAAATGATTAGAACTCTCCTTCAATATAATTATTTTAAATATTGACGTATGGATTCAATAGTTTCTAAAGTTTCCAATTAATACTTACTTCAAAGAAAGTGGTTGGACAAGTTTTTTAAGAGTTATTTTCATTTCTACGTTTTCTCTAAATGAGTAAAACTTTTCACTTGGAAATAAAGCCTATCATGTGTTTAGATTCGGAATTAATCTTGGGTGGTGAGTCTCTTCACCAGGTCGTTCATTCCTCTAGTTTCAGATTCAAGGAGACTGCTATAGGCAATCCGACAGACAGGCACCTAAAAATGACTAATTAAATTCAAAACAAAAAAGTTATCGATTGCCATCCATTTTCTATTCTATGATTATGGAAATGAATTATATTTTACGAATGTGTTGCCCATTTTCCCTAACACATAGACTAGTTCTATTCAATGCACATCTCAACACATTTATCAGTTCATGAGCAGGAATATCCTGAAATGCGCGCTCAACTCTATATCTCAAGTCATTCAAAGAAGTTGGTCTCCTCGAGTATACTTTGAATTTTATGTGACCCTATAAATAAAAATCAATAGGGGTTCAATCGGGCTATCTGGCTGGCCATCTGATTGGGCCATTTGCTCCAATCCATCTCTGCCAATAGGTGTCACTAAGATATTGCCGAACAATATTAGCATTATGTGGTCCCACGCCATCCTGCTGAAAAAACATATTTTCCCAGATGTTCTCAGGTGAATCGTTGATATTATTTTGAATATCGTTCTCTAAGAATTATAGATATTAAAGGCCCGTCGAAAGGAATTGGTCCAATGATTCTTGACCCTATGATTCCTAGCCAGAAGTTGAATCCGAATCTTTCTTAAAAATTACCTTCTCTCAGCAACCTAGGATTTTCTTGAGCCCAATACCTTGTATTATTCCTATTGAACATACCATACATATTCGTGAACCTAGACTCATCTGTAAACAGTACATAATTCAAATCATGATGACGCAAAAGCCAATCACAATAAGTTAGTCTCCGCTCTGGGCTATTTTCATATAGATGCTGATGCAAACTGTATTTATAGGAGCGATATTTATTTTTTTTCAATACTTTTCTGGTACTTTCTCTGCTGATCCCACACTCAATTTCCAATCCTCGCACTGAGGCAGATGGAGAAAAATGATCATATGCTAAAACATTAGTTTCCGCTTCTTCACTGACGATGAAGTGGATGTGGTTTTGATCAGCGGGTTCTTTCCTTAGCATAATTTCCAATTTCCTGAAATAGGTCCGCGATGGGTGCCGTCTTAACGGATAATGAACAGCGTATAGCATACTAGCATTGACAACGTTCTTCTGACATTCTCCGTATATCAATATCATTTCGATTTGTTCGTTTCGAGAATAAAGATCATTATTTTCAATTTCAAAAAAACTTTTCACAAACGAAACGAGATGACAAGTAAAATTGGTATTTCACTTTTGACATGACATTAATCACCTACTGTTCCCATGATTCCACGGCTACCTTTCAATTCATCAAACCTAAACGGATAACTCATTGGAATTTGTAGGCATCGTATAAAATATCGTACAAATTCAATAATTGATCATTTTTAGTTTTGAACAAAAAGAAAGTGGTACTTAATGTATATCGTTGTATTGGTAATTAAATTCTCTATCGAATGGCAAGTTGGCCCTCGGTGGGTACCATATGAAAAAAACTAGTTTTTCGTTAAAAATGCGTACAGAAAATCCTGCTGTAGGAATTGTTATTGATCTTATCGATGAAATGACTATTACTATGAGTTACTGATGTAAATTGGGTATAGATTTTAACCTGATCAAAACCTCCTTGCCTAAAAAAAAAATAGTGATTTTTTTTCGTCAATTTCAAAATAAAAGTTTGGTAACACTGTCGTATGTAATTTGAGCCGTAGAATCCGAAGAACATCAACAATGCAGGGTGTTCCATTTGAAAAATCGAAGTCGGCTCTTGTTTTCATGTGTCTGTCAATCCGAAATTGTGACTCATATCTATGTAGAAAGTTTCATTCAAATCAGTGAAGGGGATGTAGGCATGACCCTAGTCCCATTGTCACCCGGTATATGTCGTGCATATCCTAATGCTCCCTATTTATGTATTGAGTGTTTTTTTCCACATTAGTGTCGAACGAAATGGATTATTTTCCATTCGTGTATTTCTTCGATCATATATATTCAGTGTTTTCGTTTTCTCACAAATGACATACAAAATGAAAGGCTTCATTCATATATGATACTGTATTTTCATTACTTTTCTATAAACAGAAATAAACCCACTGCAAATGACTTTATCCATCAAGAGTCTTCGGCCTTTCAAAATAGGAAACGTTTATCGCTAGATGGCGGAGCGAGTTTGCCTGATGGAATAAATCTCAACTCCACCCTATTTACAGCTTTGCGACTCTCTAGCCCCACCAAACAGCTACGTGATTCCGTGTATCCTATGAAACTATAAACGACAGTTATGTCTGCGTCACACCCATCAATTCAGTCGTAATTCCATCTCACTCATTCGACAGAAAGTGGAATTCTACAGTACACGAAATCACACTGCAGTGTTAAGACTGGGGAGAGTTGGGGAAGTAAATACCCCACATCTGACCAACCAAATGTTACGCCACTATTATTGAGGGGCTACTCCTTAAAAAAAATACCAAATATCGCTAAGGACATCCTCAAATATAGGGGTTAGTATATTTGATAAGTCCATCTTGTAAAGTTGCTCGCCAAAGTTGATAACTTTGACGTATAGGGAGCATCAATTATTTGGGAATAATTGTACTGACATTATTTCCCGCCACTTGCCAGAACCAATTAAAAGAACTGAAGCCTATTGTAGGTTCAGGAGGGCAACAAAAAAACTACTCGTAGAACAGCCATTTTATTCTGCCGAAGAGTTTTTATCTTCTTCTCTCTGAAATTTATTTTTCTTGTTGTTTTTATAGATTTATATATACATAAATGTGTGTAAGTGAATACGGAATAGTATTGTGTCTTAATTAAGTTTTTGATTATAGGTTTTTATTCATATGTTCTATTGACTGCTCTGCTAGAAAAATGTATAAATTTGAACAAAAACTATAAGGTATAATGTTTTGATTATGTTTTATTTAAGTTCTTTTGTCATGCTTTATTACAAAATTTATATTTTTAAACAATAAAGCTATTTTTGACTTGACTTGACTATAAGTAAAAAAATTTCATCAATTGGTAAACGACTATTGATAATTATCAATTGAAAATAAATGGTAACATAAAATAAAGAGATACCTTTAAAAACACATACAGATTTTAAGTGATTCAATTTGCCCACATAAAAGATCCAGAAAAATATATGAAACTTACTCCATACCACCAGGTTTCGACACTTATCCACTCGATTATTTGTTTTACACGATATTAATTTCATTTGATCAATATTTTATTTATTTCCGCGAAAGTTGTTTATTTACTTTTGAATTTCACTGTATATTACTATTTTTAGATAATATTTTTCTATGAGGTCATGAACTATCGATTGGAGGTTTTCGTTGACGTATCTCGATCTTGAAGCATTGATAAAATAATGTTTAATTTTGGTAAATACTGTTTACTTGTGTATTACTTTGTTGAGTCATTACTAGTGCAATTCCGGTTTAACTTGATTTGAATTTTGTTTCTTAATAGTTTCGCAGGTTCACTACAAGAGGTTTATATGCGTACACTTCTCATCTTTATTTCACTACATGGTAATCGAATGTAACCTCTTTTGAGAGGACATGTTACTTGAGCAACGTCTATGTACCGAATCATCCTTTGTCCGCGTGGTCCGCCTTTATATCCCCTACCCTTTCACGGATTGTTCGCGGGTCAAATTCCTAACCTCAGTTACTTTCTAGCTGTCATAATGAATCACCGGCTTGGTAATTAATGGTTTGTTATTGTCTCCAAAAAATGTATAAACACGAATGATTTATTTATTTTGTGGTCGGGTTGCAATTAACGAGCTGTCAAAACCTTATGATTTATAGCGTATTTGTTTACTCTTGAAATTCCTTAGATCTACCTAACATCGGAAGTGATGAGTTGTTTATGACTCATTTGAAAAATGGGGATTTTAACGGGCCTTGTGTATCAGTTTGGTCGCGTATTTGATTTCAAACTTTATGTTCATTCCTAGTGAATTATGTGGAGTTCATATTTATTAATATATTGTTGTTCCTTAGGCTTGAAAGTTTTTCTGTACTTATGGGGGCATGACAGCAGGAGCGAATATAATAATGCGGTGATTTTGTGATTCATCGTCCAATTCTATGAAAGATTCGTATTAAGGGGTTTTTGGGTCGGAGATTTCAAAATAGCGGATCCAGGGTGGCGGATGAGTTTTGTAATTATGGTCAGATTCTCTTCAAAATTGGTATGTGGGGGTATTTTGGGTCGGAGATTACGAATATTTTCTCAGAATTCATAAATTCAAGGTTGCGGCTCCAAGATGGTGGGAGAGTTTTCTTTTATTCATGGTCCGATTCTACACAATATTGGTATTTATGGGTTTTTGGGGTTGTAGATGGTACATTTTTCATCATATTTCAAGAATTCAAAATGGCAGCTCCAAGATGGCTATGAGTTTTGTGATCTATAGAGTATTCTGTTCTTAGGTGTTTTCGAAAATCAATTCAAAATTGCGGAAAGATTTTGTGATTTATAGTAGTCTGATTCTCAAAATCATTCCATCTAGTGCTTTTCGGGGTGATTTTCCCTCGAAATTAATTCATGTTGGCGGAATTATTTTTAAAATTAAACGAAACACTATTGAAAACACAAGACCAGTGATACAACACTCGACCATGGAAAAAATAAGATCAATTTGAATGTAATTTTTTGAGAGTGATCGTCAGGAAAAGTCCTTAGTTTACATATGTATAATTCCATATAAAAGGTGAGTCAATTAGTCAATATCAACGTGAAAATCAATCCAACGAGTGGATGCAACTGTAGAAAATAAATAAAATTGAACAATGTTTTTGCCGTATGTTTTATTTCAATATAAATAAAAGAAACAGTTACTATTTCTTTCTTTTCTTTGCTTTTTTATGTCTTCCTCCAATATTATTAGAGACATCCCTGATTATCATTCCTCTAGGAAGTCGACGCACAGTAGTTCCGATGTTCAATCTGACTGGACAAAAGTGAAAAAATCAAAGTGCGCTAAAAACATGAATAATTCAGCAATATAATCATAAATGATTGCTTATCTCACGGGCTTTAATGAATTTTGGATAGTTATTTAAACTCTCCTTTAAAATAGGGTGGAAAATTATCTTTTAAGAATTATGCTTTGCTCGCATTGTTATCGGTGGAAATTCAAGGCGAAAGTCCAACTGGTATTGGGAAGAAAATCGACCGATGAGGGCGCCACCGTTTTCTACAAATGGTGGCAATGAGTAGGTTCCAGTAATATTTGAATGTTGTGTTTACATTTCTATTTGTGCGTTTAATAGCATTTAGAACTTTTAAGTGAAGTGGTGGATAATATATTGTGACTGAGAAACTTTCAATGGAGATCTATTTGTGCGATTAAAGACGCGACAATACCCTTACTTGATAAAATTTTCAATTTTCCCAACCAATTCATTTTGGATTTTAGATTTGTTCTGAAGTTTTGGTGGATTGACTTTGATATTCATTTTCTTTCGAGTTTTGCAGGTATATAACTAATCAATTACAATCTTATTTATCGATATTATATATTTTTTAGATACATCAACATGGATTTCTACCTAGGAATAGACAAGTTGTTCATGTATTTGGAGGCTACTCCAAACTCATCAATGAAGGACATGCAGTTTTGAACGCTGGCTACATTGTCATGTGTGGCATTACAGAAAAAAGTCCTCAAAGTCTCGAACTATTTGCCCTCTGTTTGGAAAGCAGCGGACTTGATAATTCAATGCTCATAAAGGAGGTGATTGGCATTCAAAAGCAGTAAAATATTTTTGGCTCAAAGGATTCACAATTTCAATCTAACTCTGAATAACACCTAAAATTTTCTTGGTCATTTTGAGCCCTTGTCATAGAACAAGTTTGCGTGTGATATTTGAAAAAATCATATTTGGAAACCCCCCATTATTTTTTTTTAAGAATAGGTCCACCAAGCATGGGATCTCTACTGAATCAGAGGCAAGAGCCTCATAGGCTTTGAGGAATAGTTACGTCAAATAAATTATTGTGGAAATTTGTAAAGAGCAGCCATGGCTGGCTTATTCCTCAGATGGAGTTGATGTTAAAAATGGACTACCTACCTGTGAAACTACTGGAAATCAAGTGTCCTTTCATAGGTTAGTAGTCAATAATTGTGTAAGTAGTGTCTTAATACACTGTTTTTTTCAGGAAAAAAGAAACCTGTCATTGAATTCGTTCATGAATGCAGTTACTTGATTATCGATAATGATCGGCTATCGTTGAGGAAAAAGCATCCATATAATTGCCAGGTTCAACTGAGGATGGCTATCCAAAGACTTTTTGAATATAGTTTAGCAATATAATGTTGCAGACAGTTTATTTTAACAAAATGTTGCATGTAATTTGGTTATATGAAAAATAAAACCTGTTTTTCCAATTTAATTTTTTAATCAGGTTAACATTAATTTCATGTTTGATTTGTCTCCTATTTTTATCGAAAGTAATGTTACTGTATTTTATTTATATACATATAAGCAACTTGCAGGTACAATCTAGCGTTTCTTCCAATCCAAGCACCTCACTCTGAATTTCACATGAAACTTTTTTGTCACTCACAAACTAACACATCTACAACCTTTCTTCAAACAATCACACATAGATCCGACCAGTCTTCTAAATAAGAAAATATTTCTCAACACAAACCCTGTTATCAATCTTACTTATCTTAATCATTCAACTTATACAAATTCTAATCAGTCTGTACCATTACCATCTGTCGTTTTTTTTTGTTCTTCTACTTTGCTCTATTAATATGTAATTCTTTAACGACTTTGTCGATAACATTCATTTCTTCTGAAAATAAAATAAGCCTATCTAATCCAGTCACGTAAGGGGTTTCATTTCGGAATGAAAGATAAGAAGCTATAAATTCGTATAAACCTTTGTATTGGTATTTTAAAAGTTGTCTCAAACCTCTCATAAGAACTCGTGTCCGCGTCTTAAGATATTCTAGGTCAAATGTCGCAAAAATTGTTTTTTCGTAAATATCTCGCTTCCTATGCTTTCAATGATATTTGCATTCATTATGTAGAGCATAAAATTCTCTACAAATTTTGTTTCAAGCAATTTTTTATACGTTTAACCGTTTTTGAGAAAGAGGGCGAAGTTGTCGGTTCGAGCATTTCATTTTGTAGTACCCAACCCCATTCCTGAGGTTCTAAATCGTTCCCTAACCAAGTTTGAATCTAGTAGTAGACACGATTTATATGTTGATGAGCTGCTGCACTAACGAATAAGTGAATAATTAACTTTATAAGCCGTACTATGTATTGGGATTCACGGTTGACTTTGCGTTATGACATGTTTGACTGAGCGCTCCGCACTCTTCGCCCTCTATCTCAAAAACGGTTGAACGAATAAAAAACGTATAAAAAACTAATTGCAACAACATTTTTTGAGGAATTTTTCATGCTCTACAACTTCTATAATGAATGCAAATATCATTTAAAGCATTAGGATTTTTTCGACCTTTCAAGACGATGACACGAGATCTTATGAGTGTTTGTTTGAAGGTTGTAGAGATGTGTAACTTGATTACTATCGTTTCGGACGTCCATCGTCTTAATGTATTTAAAAGGTTTTCACGACGTTTCGAATGCTTGTATCTGCAATCGTCTTCAGGTGAATACTGTACAGTATTCACCTGAAGACGATTGCAGATACAAGCATTCGAAACGTCGTGAAAACCTTTTAAATACATATATTGGTACATGCAATAATCCATTCAATTCGGCGAATACCCCAATGGATATCTCCACTTCATTTTGAAGAATTAATTGGTTGTTTCATCCATTTTAGTGTAAACTGTACAGATGCTAGATGAACATGAAAAAAAAGAAAGATTATGAAAGTAGTCCATGCCAGGTGGAGTTCTAATTAATTAGTAGAAAAAATTAGGTCTGCTTCACAGTAAGAAGCATTTATTTCTAGGAAAGAAAATAGCAATGCATTTCGGCAAAGTATTTTGCCATCTTCAGGCTCTCTAAAATATACATGAAAACGATACAAGGGTGAACATCGTAAAAATTGATAGAAGACTCAGCACAAAAATAAACATAACATCACTGACTTACACCAACATTAAAGTTAAAATGTCAACTCATTAATTTAGTCGATAATCTTTGTTATATTAATCAGTTGACTTTTAACTTCAATGTTTGTGTAAGTCAGTGATGTTATTATGGTGTTTATTTTTGTGGTAAGTCTTCTATCAACTTTTACTCTTGTATCATTTCCATGTATATTTTAGAGAGCCTGAAGATGGCAAAATACTTTGCCGAAATGCTTTGCTAATTCCTTTCCTATAAATAAATGCATTTTACTGTGGACCAGACTTCATTTTTTCTACTAATGAAAAAAAAAGTTTGATATTTTTTTTCAAAGGATAAACAATATTACAACTTTTTTAATGAAAAATCAAAGATGCTTAAAATAAATTTAAAAAAATCAAGCATTTTCACATTATATTTCTGATAAAATAACCAGAGGTTGTGAACTATCCCATGTTAAACTTTTCTTATAAAGTATTATTTAACCAATAACCTTTGGAGTAATTTTCGAATGTTTTGAAAAAATAGAAATAACCAAATCTTCACCTTCACTGGCAAATGCTCCACTGTGCCAATCAAAGGACGCTTGTGATCTCGGGGGTTACACAGTTCTTTGATATATTCTGTATACCGTGCATGTGTTCAACCATGAAAACAAAATTTATATATTATATATATATATATATATATATATATATATATATATATATATATATATATATATATATATATATATATATACTAGCTGGTACCCGCCACTTCGTCCGCGTAGAATTTGTATTTTTTCCTGTTTTTTTTGTGTTGTTCCATCTAGCTTATGCCTGTGGCTTCCCGTTTCCCATTATGCCGTTATCTCGTTTGGGTGCCATAATTGATTTTACAGCGAAAGTGTGACGTCTATTACAAATTCACTAACCCCTTTTCAACCCTTTAGGGACATAATTTTCAAGATAAGTTAAACATGATTTCTTCATTTGTAATAGAAAGTCAAAACACGAATGTTTATGATCGTAACTCAAAAAACAACCCATAAACCTCCATTACTTAAATTTTCAATTCCTCAGTATTCCTTATTTGTTACAATGACCCCTCAAATGCAAATTTGCCTACGAAATTTAAAACACTGAAACACATATTCTTTCATTTGTAACAAGACCTCAAATATCAATTTTTATGAGCCTGACCTAAAACTAAGTCTTAAAACTTTCACCTCTAGAGTTTAATTTCACACGAAACACATATTACTTTATTTGTAACAAAGACTTCAAATACCAATTTTCATGACCCTAACCTAAAAACTAACGGAACCCTTGTACTAACTGCCAATCCCCATTTAACCCCCCCATTTCCCACCTTCAGGGGTTAAATTATCAAAAACATAGAAACACGTATTTTTTCATTTGTAACAATGACCTCAAATACCAATTTTCATGAGCCTAACCTGAAAACTAACGGAACTCTCATACTAACTGCCAATCCCCATTTAACCCCCCATTTCACGACGTCAGGGGTTGAATTTTCAAAAACACAGAAAAATTTATTTCTTCATTTGTAATAAAGACCTCAAAAACCAATTTTAATGAGCCTAACCTAAAAACTAACGGAACCCTTATTCTAACTGCCAATCCCCATTTAACCCCCCATTTCGCACCGTCAGGGATTGAATTTTCAAAAACACGTATTTCTTCATTTGTAACAGAGACCTCAAATGCCCATTTTTATGACCTCAACTTAAAAACTAATAGTACTCCTATACAAAATTTCAACCCCCAATTTAACCGCTTTAGTTTTGAATTTTCGAAAACCATGAAATACGTGTTTAATTGAGAGAACTCCTACTAGCATTTGGAAAATTGCATATGTATTGTCTGCACTTCAGATTGAAATATACTTTTATTTAAACTAAACCTACCTTCTCTGTAAACTTCACTCACAAGTGTTGTGGCACTTCCTTCCTTAATATCTAAAGTTTCTACGTTGAACGAGGATTATCAGTTCTTTCCTGTGATGGTATTTCTTCTCGTTTGGCAAATTTAAACTCGAAACCACTATTCTTTTCAGCCTAGGCTTTTGAGTTGCACAATCTGAAATCATCATTACCTTTATTTTATTCCTATATGAAGAGGTAGAAAAACAAAATAAGATTCCTCCAGATGACTGCCATAAATTATATTCCTACAATACAAAAAAGACACACTATTTCAGACATTGACAGAAGTTACAAGTGGCGAAAAAATTATATTTTACAAAACTAGTTATCCTAATCATATTATTTATGTCTGTTGATAAACATGAAAAATTTCACAAAGAATACATTGAAATGAATATACAGGCATACTGGCAATTAGATTTCGTTGTACTCACCTGGTAAGATGAAATCATCCCTTGTGAAATGAAGAGAACATACCACTGCCGCTCTCGAGCCTGGTTTTTTGAGTTTATATTATTCATCCAAGCCTTATTTTTGCCCGGAGTCCAAGTTTAGTGACTCTTTATAAGGAATACCTATGCTTTTCAGGAAACTTGTGAAAAGAGAGGTTAGAATTCACGCTTTTCCTGTTATGACAACCAAACGCACAACAGTATATATGGCTCGGCGATCGAACTTTAACATTGTCTTTGGTATAAAAAAAATCTAATTTGTTATTAGATAGTATTTACACAGCAAATCGTGAAAATAACACAACAGTCATATGGCGGCAATATAAACAACCCTACTCTTAACAGTCAGTTCATCTCCGATAGCGGTCGTATCAGGATGATTAATTCTCCTATACCCAAATATTGTAGTTTCTGACCAGGTAAAACTAGTTGGCACTCAACTTCACAACTGTTTTTCATCTCCATGACATTTAAATTATTAATTCGTTGTCATTCTGATTTTTATGGGCGAATTATTGTTCCTTCTCGAGTTTTGTTTGAGTTCTTGCATGTTTATGGAAATATTGAACTAGCATTAATAAAGGCCGTCGAAGTCCATCGAATATTATACTTTACTTGGCTATCTAGAAATACATAAACAGAGTTTCATGGCCTAGATTTACCAAGTTTTTTTATACCTTTTCAGTAATAATGATCGAAATCAAAAGACTAGAGTGTGTACGACAACATATTATGAACAGAAATGCTATAGAAGACAGTTATGAACTTATTAGTGCACACGTTCATGGAAAATATACAGAATTGTTCAGAAAAATCAAAGAAAGGTGGAGAAAATGTCATTACATTTTAGGGCATTTTTTGAACAGGAATACCAATTGGTTGAATGGTTATCTAATTATTACAGACAACGCCCAAAGCAGGAATATTACAGATCGACCAAGAAAGTCGTTCAATGAATGTAGCGCTAAATCACTGAAATCACAACTGAAGCCCTTGCTCGAAAGTAATACAGTGTTTTTTTCTTCGATGCTGGTCTCGTCGCCAGCTGCACCTTGGGCTTTTTATGCCTTCCGGTTTTGTTTTGCAGCACCCTCTCCGTAACCCTAGTCTCCTGTACCAGTCTGTACAAGTTATTCACCGGTTGGCTACTGTATTCTTCGGAGGTTAGCCTTGGCTGTCCGAATATTGCTTGTCTTTTGCGGTCTAGTGTCCCTTTGCCACATTTTCTGCAGGAAAGTAGTCCATTGTACAGCTCCATGAACTTGGTTGGTGGCCGTGAGCGTAGAGGCGCTGGCTGATGTCCAGATGATCCTCCGAGTTCGATTCTTTATTTCTGTAGTTTCCTTGAGCGGGAGGAGATAGGTGACCCACCGAACTTTCTTGCTATCTAGATATCAATCCTACGGACTGTCCACGGTTACCAGCCGAGTAGTGCTTCGGATGACATTCAAAAAGCTAAGGTCCCCGTCTTCTTAACTCACACAAGTCTCTGACTTCCGAAGGTTGCCTTTCAACTAAGTTGGCGGTTAAAACAAATTTTGTGCAGGTGTCCTCTCATTGGGCTGTGACCAGTGAGAAGACCCGTTATTGTCCTAACTTGGTTCCTACTCATCTTGAGTAGTTCTTCGTTTCGACGGTTCTATGATGAATGTTTCCCGTGGTGCATGAGAGGGCTTCCTTCCAGCGCTCTCTTTGTTTTCGTTTTACCCAGCCCCGTATGCAGCTTCGGTTGGCCGATTTTGTCACTCCGAGTTCTGGGCAGGTTCTGGGCCAATATATGGAGTTGATGAGCCCTTCCTAGCTAGTTCATCAAATTTATCGTTGTCGTTGATGCCTCAGGGTCCTGGAACCTACATCAAAGGTATTTTATTGTGTTCTGCGAGGGCACTGAGTTCTTCTCGGCATTCCCATACCAGTCTTGATGTCACTTTTGGGTTCGTGAGAGACTTCAGGGACACCTGGCTGTCTGTGCATATGTTGATCCGTGCGTTCCCTCATGTTGTTGTAATACTACAATTTTGACCCCAGAAATAATTTGAACTGAACTTTTATCAAAATCTGACCGGTTGCCAATTTCCATAAGGAAAGTGATATATTCATTTCAAATTCCTATAATAGAAGGGTGTGCAGTTTAAAAAAACATCCTGTGTATTGATTTCAAGAATACTCAATATCCTCATGATTCTGACACAATTTTCTAGCTGATACTGCCATTTATTTGCATAAATATTCAGAGAAATAATTTTGTTCCTGTTGCAGCTGAAGAGTAATGAAGCGAGTTGCATTACTGGAGGGAGTGTTGCTGCTGAAGATTAATTATTATTCATTTGAGTTTATTCTTCAATTCACTTTGTTTCTTTTGATCACTTTGTATTGTCAATGATAAAAATATAATTTAAACTGAAAGTTGTCAGTTATTAAAAAAACACAATTCCTATAGAAAAACTGGTTTTCTATAATAAATATAACAAATGTAAGCCACATGCTTACAGTAGTTATATTTAATATGGAAAACCAGTTTTTCTATAGGAATTTTTTTTTTTAATAACTGACAACTTTCAGTTTAAATTATATTTTATCATTGACAATACTTGTCAAACTCGACAAGTTTCATGTTTTTCTCACACAAAGTGATCAAAATATACAAAGTGAATTAAAGAATTAAACTCAAATCTTCAGCAGCAACACTCCCCCCAGTAATGGAACTCGCTTCATTACTCTTCAGCTGCAACAGCCCCGCCAGATTGACTATCGGAACCACTGTGTGTCGGTCCAAAATTTCGGATAGAAAACAATCCATGTAAAATGCTTTCAGCTTAATTAAACTAAACACCATTGAAAACATATCCAATGACACAACAATCGACTAAATGAAAAGACGAACGATAATGACTTGAAAATAAAAACAGAAAAAGTAAAAATAATACTCCAACCTGAACAATGCACACTCTGGCTAATTTGCTGATATAATGTGATAATCTCTAGTGGTTACAAATTCTGGCCGGAGTGAATGATTTCTAATGTTTCTCAATATAAATGCCGCCAAAGGGACACACAAAGCCGTAACAATCACCTAGTACTGAGTCTCCTTGTAGTCTAGCCGAGAAGTGAATTTCCTGGGAAGAATATTTGCAAGTCTACTAAAAATATGAGCTATGGCTCATTCTATTCGGGCTATCATTCTGAGAAAGATGTATTTTTCGATTTTTTCCGCCGACGAAAAATTGCATTTTTTTTTTAAGAAAAAACGAAAAAGTAAAAGCGACCTTAGTTTTTTGGCAATAGCTCAAAAATTATTGATGACAGAGAAAATAAAGAAGCAGATTCTTGATGAGGAGAAAACAGTATATTATTGAAAAAACTTGAATATTTCGGTTTAGATGATAAGTCGATATGTTTCTTTAAAAATTACTCGGGTGGGAGAAAACAGAGGGTGGTGATGGGGATGTCTAACTTTGAAAATATTTCTAGGGGGGTTCCGCAGGGAAGCATCCTGGGACCATTATTATTTTCAGCGTATTCTGTGGATTTCGCTTCCTTTTTAAACCATTGTCAAACTCATCAATACGCTGACGACACGCAGTTGTATTTTTCATTCTCAACATCTGAAAGTTTTCTCGCAAGTGTTAGTATCAACGAAGACTTCGAAACTATTGCCTCAGTGTCAAAATCACATAAGCTATTGCTGAATGAATAAAGAACTCAACTAATTTTGTTTGGTCAAAACACTGATGAAATATGCAACGACCCAAATTTCGAAATAACTTTGAATGGGAAAACACTGACCATTGTGAAACAATGTAAAAGTCTTGGTCTTCATCAGGATACGACATTGAAATTCGCATGTGTCACAACTGGTAAAACATAGCTACTCTACTCCAAAATTATTATATATTAATAGACTTTATTTCACAAATAACATTAAGCTAATATTATGCGAGTCTTGATTATGTCTCGTTTGGCGTATTGTTCCGAAATATACTGGCCCTCCATTTTAGCAAGGGATAAATACACTTTACAAAAGATACAAAATTCTTGTGTGGATACTCATGTGGAATGAGAGAATATGACCATGTTTCCTTAACCTATGAAAATATGAAAATTTTGAATTTAGAAGAGAGGTTTTTTAGCAGACTAGCTGGACTCGTATATCAAATCAATCATTTCAAAACACCGGCCTACCTCTTAGACAAACTTATGAAACTTGGGGACTGTCGCAACTGTCTGACAAGAGCTAGTGATCTCTATTGTATTCCCTGGGCACACTTCCACACGATTTAAGCGGAGCTTTTCATACAATGCAGTGAAAATTTTATTCCTGCGCACATTAAATCGCTTCAAAACTGGCATTACTTTAGGAAGCATGTCAAGTCCTGGATTCTTTCAAATAGACAATTAGTAGCTCAATTATAATAAATATGTGAAAATTATTTTTTGTGTACAAGGAGGCATTCAGTGTATTTATACTGTCGCAGCATTGCGCT
Source organism: Gonioctena quinquepunctata (assembly GCA_018342105.1). Taxonomy (NCBI): domain Eukaryota; kingdom Metazoa; phylum Arthropoda; class Insecta; order Coleoptera; family Chrysomelidae; genus Gonioctena; species Gonioctena quinquepunctata. Next base: position 152,202 of record JAFIRS010002693.1, on the reverse strand, counting down.
GTATTTGCAAGTAGTGGAGAGATTGAGAATTGTTCTTATCTCTTCCCTTTTCACCTCAATTGAATTAAAATCATACTGTATTATTAAAACTTTATCGCAATTTTAACGGGATCTTATAACTGTCACCAGTATATGTATAAATCTTTTTTTTTGTTGTTGTTTGCGAACCGCTTATGTTCATAACTATGCTTTTTTTTGTTGGTTGCATGGAAGAACGGCTGTAGCCGAATGTCGCCAACACTTTAAAAAAGTTGTTATCCACTCTATTTTTAAACGAATAATAGTATATTATTTAACTAGCGGTAATGTAGGTCATAACTCACGCAGATGAAGTTTGCAGCACGAGCCGCAGGCGAGTGTTGTGATTCATCGAGTGAGTTATGACCATTACCGCAAGTTGAATACTATACTTTATCTACGACTATAACAATGAATAGTAAGATACAAGTACAGAGAAAGAACTTTATTCACAAATCTTAATAGTTACCTAGAACAATGCTATAACATTTTTAATTGTAATTACTAAATTTTTTTATTAATAAAATTGACTGTAAAGTTTGAACAACCAGTTAACTGAATATGTGGGACTGAATTATGCAAGTTTATTGTTTCATTTTGGGTTTGTTGCGTATATGTTGTTGATGTACTAACTGGTTGAGGTGTTATAGAACTGTATATTTTATTTGCAGTATCTGTCTTATTTTTTTCGGAATCATCAACGTACCCGTCAGCCACAGTAGTTGATCGCCAACCGCCATGGCGTTTCAGTGCCGTTATATCCCCTCCCTCATCTACTAATAAAGTTGCCGACGAGCGGCGAAAACAATGCCCTGTATATAAATTACAGTGTGGTAATTTTAAAAATGTAGCAATGCTTTCCCCATTGCTCCAAATTTATTAATGCCAATTCTTTGTGAGTGATATTTTCCATTTTGAAATTTAAAGAATAATATCGTTTGCGATATATCAGTAGGACGAAAATTGAAATATTTCTTAACTATGGTACAAACATTTCCCGTAACAGTGAATTTTCTGGCAATTTTTGTTTTTGTATTTGGTACACTGACCATAAAAATAGATCCATGATCTTCTAAATCTGTAATTTGCATAGAAGGCAATTCTGCTGCACGACAAGCACCCATAATGCCCATTATTAAAGCAACCTAAAATGAATTATGTAATACTAGATGATAAAAACGATTGAATATTGTGAGATCTACTACCTTTGTCGCCAGATATTTCTCATCAGGAGCTTCATTTATGAAATTATTAAGTTGTTCTGGCCTAAAAGTTTTTGCCTTTTTAGCTACATGTTACTCTGATTGACGTTCAAGAAACGCGCATAATTTCAAATAAATCTCTATATTGATTCCATTATTTATGTTGAGTGTGCTTCTTAGCATGGAGTAGAAAGTCCATAGGGACGATGCTTTATATTTAGTGCTAAGTTCACTAAAATATGCCAAAAGTACATTTTCTGTGAACGATGACTTAATGCTCTTGCTGCTACACCAACCTTGAAAATTTTTGTATACATACACCTTTATATTTGTTTTGGGATTTTTCGGGCAATAAATTCCGTATGGTAACATTAGCTACTTGTCTTATTTCTGGAGGTGTAGATAATAATTCATCTTCACTATCAGAATTCATCTTTTTCAGCACAAAATTCAGAATAATTAGGTATTAACTTAATTTGAAAACGTCAAAATTACTTCCCTCAATAACAATAATGGACTGTTTCCTTTAAGCCAAACGGCTTGTACAGACAGAAGAACAGGGCCACCTTGATATTCGGTTCGTAAATAATTCCAAGAATCTTTTCCGATTTATTATAGTGAGTTATAGTAGTGAATTATTATAACTCACGTTGTATGTTTATAGATACTATTAATTGCTCAAAAGCAGTTGAATAATCAATATATAATTTAATAGGAGTAGATAAAGACGATATTATTATTATTATTTCCCATGGAAAGTTGCTACTGCCAGAACTCTATCTCGATTATTTATAATTCAACGTTGAAAATAGGGTTTCTCGCGGGCGTTACGGCAGGAGTACAGAAACTCTCGAGAGAGCAATGTACATATTTTTTTATACTATTAAATATGGATTTGAAAATTCAAAAAAATCATAGTATCATCTGTACACATGAAAGAATGTAATTTTGTTGGAAAAAAATTTTCATTGAATTTGGATAATGTGAGGTATTGTTAATTAAGTAGTTTTTTGAAACCACAGATTTTATTAAAAACCGAATAATTGTTTACAGAATGACTCCATATTTTCTTTGCTTCCTGGAGAACATTTTACAAGTGTACTCAATAATATCACTATAAAATTGTTTGAAAGTTGATTATTTTGTTAATTATAAATTTCTATAGTTAACAAAATCTGAGAAATCAAGTGAATATTGTCAGAAACAAATGTTCATTGTTATTTTATATAATAGATAGAAAGATAGATAGAAAGATAGATAGATATGATATCGCAAGAAGGCTGGAAAATAGCGTATAAAACCATCCGAAAATTATAGAAACCAAAGAGAAAGAGGAGAGATAGGAGAGATGATTAAAAGAAACAAAAACAGCCCACCACACTGAAGAAATGCGAATGCGGATTCCGGTGTGGTGAGGTAGACGAGAGGAGGGGTTTTAGTCGGTAAGAATCCGGTACTCTGGAAAAGACCAGAGTCTTATGTAAGATTTCCTCTCCTCAGACAAAAAAAAAGCTAATAGATAGATTTATTTGGACTATTATATATAAATTACATTTATGTCAAGTCAGAAAACAGATGGGTACAAAGTACTAAGTTGTGTATAACAAAAAACAGTAATATCAATTGTGACAGTAGAACACTAAGTAACATCTAAAACATAAAAGGCTTGAAATCATTCTGTATATGTACAGTTCATGTAATCTTGTAAATGATAAAAACAATCTTTCAAGAGATAATCTTTTACCCTCCTCTTGAATACATTCATGCTCAATGACGCTAGATCGGAAGGCAAATTATTGTAGAGTATGATATCCAGTGAATTACGCACTGACATTTCTAGCTTAATTGTCTTAGTTTTTGTGCGTTTCTGGTAGTGTAATTGTGGTAGTCTGAGTGGAAAGAATATACACTTTTATTCTTGTGAATCTGAAGCAGTGTGTGGTAGTTGAAAATACAAGGCAATGGCATGTTTTTTTTTCATAAGTGTTTGGCAATGTTCATTGAGTGGGACTCCTGATATAATCCTTATTTGCATACGAAATGCTCTGAGAGCATGGGAAGACCTACCTCAAGGAGTACTCCATATGTCAAGTGAGTGTGGAATAGTGAATGATAGGAGCTTATTAGTGTTTTGGTGCTCAGAACTTTCTTCAGCCTACGAAGTAGATAAAGTTGGGTGGGTAGTTTTTTAAACATTTCATTATTATATTCCCATTTGAATGAAACGTCGATAGTTATGCCAAGCAGTTTAACATGGTTTTTACTTTCTAACCGGTTATTTGATTTTGGGTTTAATCCCGATTTAGTTGCAACTTGTTGCGTGAGAACCATTTTTCTGCTTTTTCTTCCAGTTCTTGGTTGGTTTTTAATCAACATCAGAACTTTCATTTTGCATCGTCGTATCATCTGCAGAGCAAATTATTGTTCTGGGAAGCAGATAATCGAAAATGTCATTTATATAGATAACAAATAACGTAGGTCCCAGAACAGACCCCTGAGGGATGCCATGAGACATACTTTTTGTATCTGATAGAGTAGCATCCACACAAACCGCTTGTTTCCTTGGAGAGAGGTGAGATCGAAAGAAATTTGAAGATGTTCCTCGGATTCCATAGAATTCAAGTTTTTGGATAAGGAGATTGTGATTGACACAATCGAATGCTTTACTCAGATTTGTATTATTTTCATTACTGCATCAGTTGTAGATCTGTTTTCCATGAAGCCATATTGAGGTTTGTGGAGTATACTATATTTATTCATAAATTTCATCAGACGTTCTTTAACTATGATCTCTATTATTTTTCCCGAAATGGGTATAATAGAAATAGGTCTGTAGTTGTCAGGTGAATTTTGATCTCTTTTTTTTGAGGATAGGTATAACTTTGCTAATATCTCTTTTATGTCTGACAAAGGCATTTAACAACGTTATCACAAATAAAATAACGCTATTTGTTTATGAAATATTCATAAACAAATGGATGTGTGGCATATTTCTACACGGAATTAATGTTAAACCAGGTTTGCCACTCATGAATATATTTGAAATAGCATATCAGTCAAAGTGTTAAAAATTGGGTAGCGTGAAAATATATAACACAACTATCTACAAAACTTTCTAGACTCATGGTTCAAGTTTTCATTCCATAGCTAGAATGGATATCTATGGAAATAATTAGTTTTACCACTGTTTCTGAGTAAGTTAGACCAATTCATATTTTCCATAGTATTTTTTTATAGCATGTGATATCTTTTCTGCAATCATGTAAGTTACTGCATTCGTGTGACCCCTTGTGATTTTCGGTATGACTCCCGCATCAACAACTCTCAACTTCTCCATTTTATGAACCAAGCAATCTCCATTTACCACTGAAGTATCGGGTGAGATCCCCATTTTGGTGGTACCAGTAGGATGATATAAAGAGGTGGAGATGTGTCTAATAGCACAGTACCAATATTCCCTATCTGATTTTTCATTCTTCAGATGTTCACATCCCGGATAAGTGCTGATGGAAGAAGCATTTATATTTTTGAAAGCTTCCGTTTCAGTCAAGCTCAAAATGAACTTGATACCTTGATAAGTCGTTTCAATATCTACGTTCCCATCATCAGAAAAGTACCTTGGATCAATTAGTGGAAAGTCTATGGCACTATTGGACTTCAGAGTAACTGATCCCCTAGATTCAGGTTGGAGTTGGATTAGAAAGAAACTGAGGTCTGTCAGATCGCTGAATCCTTCGAACACTCTTCTGTAATCATCTCTGACATTGAAAGTTATTTTATAATCGAATCTTGACCCGCTTATTGGTGGTGCTGATAGGAACTCCACATCTGGTTCACCTTTTCCCGGTGTTTTGGTATTGATGAAACCTATTTGCTCACAACCAAGGCCATTAGTCAGTGGTGTCTCTGCCTTCGAGTACCTTCTCAGGTTCTCCTTCAAAGTTCGATTTGGAGATGTCAGGTTGGTCCTGAAGGATAAATCAGCGAAAAACGTATGATCTTCCAAATTTTTCCCGACTGAAGGTAAGTTGTTCTTCGTTTTGATACCCAATTTTTCCAATTCTATTTTCGGACCTATGCCAGATAGCAGAAGGAGTTGAGGACTATTGATTGATCCAGCTGATAGTAAAATTTCCAAATTGCTTTCAGCAATATATCTTCTGCCATCTTTGATGAACTCCACACCATAGGCAGATTTACCTTCCGATAGAATTTTCGTTACAAAAGCCTTTAGAGCTATATTCAAATTCGATCGTTCGAATCTGATGGCATCGAGGTACCCATGTGGCCCGTTACTGCGTTTGTTGAATTTGATATTGAACTGGAGCCTAGATATACCCAATTGATTTCTCCCATTATAGTCCGCCAAATGTTCCATACCCTTTTCCTTGGCCGCTTCCAGTAAGGCTTCCGCTGTGATAGAAAGGGGTGCTGTATGGTTGACATGTATGTGGCCATCGTATCCATGGTACTCTTCATCAACATTATCAATGTCAATATGTTCTGATATTTTGAAAAAAGGCAAGACCTCTTTATATGACCAACCGGCGAGGCCAAGCTTGACCCAGTGATCAAAATCTGCGTGGGCACCTCGAACATACATCATGCCATTTATGGTTCCAGATCCACCCAAGACTTTTCCCTGGGATAAGCACACTGATTATTCATCATCCCTGAAAAAGTGAGTCATTGAAAGATAATGATTCCGAAAAGATGTTACTGGGTGGGTATATAGAAATTCTAGATACCAATATTATAAAAATTGGATTGGTTGTTAGGCACAACTATCACCAGGTTTTGTATTGTTATTGATTAATCTCAACAAATCTTCAGAGACTAGAAAAATCTTACTTTACAATATTAATATTTTAAATTCCTCGAATAATTTTCATATACTTTTTTTCACTTATGAAATGACCGAAAAAAAACTTTTCTCTCTTCAAATCATCAAAATTCCTGTGTTATATACGTAGATTTTCATAATCATGTTTTTTTTCTGTCATCGTCAATATTTCTAAAATTGTATACTATTTTCAGGTGAAAATAATGATAATGAATTCATTACCTGAAAAACTTCATATTGTCATTTCTGTTTGTATTAAATCGAAAATAAACTCAATTTCTTCCTTGTTATGGGAATATTGAATTCACCTCTAAATATGGTATACAAACATCTGCCTCACCTCCACATTTGTTTCAGAAAATCGTATGTTATATTTTGTTGCGCAATTTTTTTCAATAATTCTCGTGATATAACATTTTTAATGCACTTAAATTAGGTAAATTACAAAATATTCTTTCGTTCTCAGGTCGCTCAGTTATACATTCTTTATATGATTCCATGTATGTTGATAATTCTGACTCTTTACCAATGAAGCGAACTAATTTTTGCAAAATGTTTACATCATACATCGCTTTGTGGAAATTATCTGATGTTTCGGTTGGTATTGAATCTTTGGCTAATTTTGATAGCTCGAACATTCCTGGCCCTCTTCAATCTGGGAACGTTTTTCTTATATTCAATAACGATACATCGCCAATGTTTTAGCGCAAACTGCACTGTATCTTGAAAAACTAAATGCGAGTGATCGTTGGATTGCGACGTTGCCAACAGTCCAGTCACGCATGTTAGTTACGTTTCTGAGTGTACAGTTCTCTTAAAAAATATCCCACTAATTCAGCGTTTCAACATATATCGCGTCGCGCTACAATCGAGCCTAATTTTTGACACTGTTTGTAGAACAACTACCTTAATATTTGATGAACTTTTGGAGCCTTTCCAATACTCGATTTCTGCTAACAGCCGTCAAAGTGAACTTGTGAGAAAATGCTCAAAATGCATCAAAATCAATTTGACTCAAAAAATGCACTCATTTCTGATGGAGGTGACATTTGAACATCATAGCCTACTGTTCGGTGTTTGTTAATTATCATGTATTACACGGAATTAAGTAGATAAATCGTTACACCGAACAAATTAGTCGGGTATATCAGATCTATATAAATAAAAATGAATTGCTCTGTTCGTTGGTAAGCGCATAACTTGAGAACGGCTGGACCGATTTGAATAAAAAAAAATTAATGTTTGTAATGGTCCGAGTTGGGTTTCTAGAAAAATTGGAAAGGTTGCCCGGAAAATTGGAATATTCTGGAAAATGCTTTATTCTGAGGGATTTCTGTATGAACTCAAGACCATAATTCAGGATTCGAACGATAGATATGCGTAATTCTCTATTTGTTTTGTTCGTTATGGTCCTGGAAAAGTTTCCAGGAAAAAAAATCGGGACAATTACAAAGGAAAGTCGGACAAACTGCAAAATAATGATTTTTGTACGCACTCTCGCTCATAACGTAACATGGTTGATTAATTTTAAGAATGGCTAGATGGCGCTTCAGTGCATTAACTTCTATACCGTTCAACCGATCGCCATGAAAATTGTTATACACAGATATTTGAACACGGAGAATATTTTCGCGCTATCTATTTGGCTTAAACTCGCCTAATGGTATAATGGGATAACGGGATAACCACGGATTAACGGGATAACAGAAAACGGGTTAACGAGATGGGTTAACGAGAAACAGTTAACGGTTAACGGGATAACGAGAAACGGGATAACGAGAAACGGGATAACAGTATAACCGTATAACAGGTTAACGAAAAAATGGGACAACGAAAAACGGGAAAACGGGAAGCCGGGAAGCACACAGAGTCACAGGCATAACCTGCATGGAACAACACAAAGAAAAACAGGAAAAAAACAAATTCTACGCAGACGAAAGTACGCGGGCACCAGATGGAGTTATAATATAATTGTTGCAACCCCAAATAGTTCAAAAATGGAAGAATACTATATTCTACCCTTCGTCAATATCTAATATATTATAAAAAAATACATGCCGAATGAATAGGATGGATAGGGCACTGATAACTGGGAGTTGAGCAATACAAAATATTATTCAAAATACGTTTATTTAATGAAGAAAAAACTCATAAAACAGTATGAAAATAATACCCAAATGGAAAAATTACCATTTTCATTACAAACTAAAGTTTCGTCATCGTTTCCATCGGACATTCTACAGTCACACTTTTTGTTTACACGACATGACCTAACCTCAAAACATCCAAACTATCGTTTACTATCGATAGTTGAGAGTATCGATGTTTAGCTAAGACTACGAGAAGCCCAAGCTCAACTGCCGTTTAACAAGGATGCTGATGGGGCGTATGTATCAGTGGCGCTATAAATACGATGATATTTTTTATGATTCCCATTGTAGCTATTACTTTATCATATAAATTGATGGAATTGCGTATTATCAATAAAACACATGTACAATGAAACAGGTGCCGAACAGTAAGTTGTAATGATATTATTTAAACTTGAGATCCCCAATTTGCAGATGTTTTTACATCCAACATAGCTTTTTTATTTGTTCAGCAATATTTAATTCACAATATTTGCCATTCTATTAAGTATCAAAATTTGAAAAAAGTGCACGGGTGCGGCTAGTCTCCTAGAGAACCAAAATGATCGGCAACCGTATTGTTTTGAATGGTAGTGAACAATTAGGGATATTAATTAAATGCCGGACAGTAAGTATTGATTTTTGGAATATTTTTTTTGCAATTATGCCCTCCATAGCCACCCTACATGTTCGGCATTGGCGTCTGCCCAATTTTCGTTTTCTTAAGAGTAATTTGCAATGTATGCCGAACGGGAGCTTATGATTCCAAAATCGAAACACTTTGATGATGAAAAAAGTGTTATGGGCTCCCGGTCTATAATACACATACTCTCTTATGAAGTGATATTTTATATCAATGTGCTTTGTTCGACAATGATTTTCTTTATTTTTGCAGATTTGAATTGCACTTTGATTGTCTATCGTCAATTTGACTGGCTCATCTGAATTCACATCCAATTCTTCCAGAAAATGACTCAGCCAGGTTATCTCTTGGGCTGCATCCGAAGCTGCATATGAGAAGTGCAAGTAACTGGAGCGCCAGCCATAATCATAGTATATCCAGTGACAGATCGACGAGTTTCCACATCATTCGCGAAATCTGCATCTCAATAAGCGATTTGTGATACATCTCCATTATCTCCCTTTATTCGGAGATCGCAAGTTCCCTTTAGATATCGAAAAATACGTTTTACCGCTGACCAATGTTCCTTAGCAGGTATTTTCGAGAAAACGACTGAATGGGTTGACAGCAAACACAATGTCAGGCCGAGAAACAATTGCCGCGAATATTAAGGATCCAACAGCTTGTCTATAGGGTGTTTCGTCCATGTTATCTTCGTCACCATCTGAAAATTGTATTTTCTGCAGAGTTGCAGTTGGATCCATCGGAACTTTAAGAGGATTACAATTTTTCATATTAGGAACTTTTTCAAAATTCGTGCAATATATTCTGATTGATGAATTGAGAGTGCTCTCTTTGTTCTGACTCTCTCTATATCCAATCCTACATATCGACTCGGATCACAGTAAGTGCATTCAAAATTGGCATCAAGTTTTTTCAGAAATGCTTCAGATGTACTGAGGTTTCTAGTGATGATTAAACCATCATCGACAAAATAGTGCCAGTGAAATTTTATCCCATCTGTACTTTATTTTGAAAATACTTTTATCGGAAGCAAATTCTTTATATTTATATGCACTGAGGCACTTGATGAATGTCTTATTCCAACAATATTGGAATTGCCGAAGCCAAATGAATTTTTATTTGATTTGCAAACCATAGAAGAATCCAGTATTTCATATCCATATCCAAACTGCTGCTATTGAAAGCAAAACATGAATTGAATCATACCTCACCACTGGTGCAAATGTTGATACCCATCTCCTCAGAATACCTTTTTGCACATGCGTGTCTTGGAACGATCGATTGATCCATCAGGTTTCCTTTTCAATGGATGGTAGGGGCATCAAAATCCAAGTCTGGTTATTTTCTAGTGACACCATTTCTTCATCCATTGCGGTTTTCCAACGAATAGCCTCTCCACTTGACCTAGCTTCCTCTAGAGTAACGGGTTCATAGATAACTGCTGCACATGCAACATAATTTTCAAATCCAAATCGGTCTGGTCTTCGAAGAATAATTCTATCCCGTAATTTCCGTTCTGAATCAACCTGTACAACGTTTTGATCTTGTAACTGACTTTTGGCTAACTGTCGACTTTCTGTGTCATCCTGATCCGTCAGTTCATCTGACAGCATTTCAAAAACGGCATAGCTTTTGAATAATGGAGGTTTATTATTCATTGTGTTTTCATCAAAATTCACATTTCTTGAGGCAATGACCTTTCTTGTGATTGGATCATATAGACGGTAATTGGAACTTCCTCCATCATGGCCAACGAAGAACATCTTCTTTGACTTGCTTTGAAATTTGGATCTTAATTGTTTGGGTATGTACATAAGCAACAGCACCAAATTTCCTCCAGTAGTGCAAATGGTTTCACTAGTCCATTTTTCACAGGGCGTTGAAATCTCCTACTGTAATATAATTCGATTGAGAATATGCCCCGCCTCGGCCCATAACGTTTCTGATAAGCCTGAATTCCGCAACATCGTACGTGCAGATTCCACCCCTGATCTGTTGTTCCTTTCATTCCTACGATTTTGTTCTGGCGGGGCACATTTTTTGCTTTGAAGTGATTACTGAAATCGTGGTTCACATATTCGGTACCATTATCCGAACGAAATGGTTTGATTTCATTCCCTTATTGTTTCTTGGCAAATTTTTCGAATTCCAGGTATCTATTGAAAACGTCACTTTTGTTCTTGATTTCCGCAAACGTCTGAATGTATATATTCACTAGGATACTTAGCTCTTTTGAAGTTGATTATGAATGGTTTCCGATGAAACTTTCCATACTGACTTGCTTCACAAACATGCAAACTAATAACTGCAATAGGTTGATTGATGATTGATGTTGATTTCCTTCAAATTCCCTGAATTGGTGATTCATGGTGATATCTGCTCTTCATCAACATCCACTTTGAAATCCTTTTGATAGCACTGATTTTCTTGCTTGATACCCTGAGCTAATACTTTTTCACGTCTTTCTTCAATTTTCCTGTCAGTGAATATCACTCGCAGTCCTGTACTGGTAGTTTCCTCTAAAAGAAGGTTTTTCTTCATTTGTGGAACAAATATAGTATTTTCGAGAGTTCGTGGCTCCCTCTGTCCTCCAACCAATGCCTTGATAGCAACTGTACCAATTCCTTCAGCGTAGACGAGAGTATCATCACCGATTTGAATGGCAATTTTACCAGGTAATGCTGTGAAATCTTTGAACCATTTTCGATGAAACGTTATACAGGGTGTCCCAAACTCGATGACCTATTAGACGTTTCTGGAGAACGAGACACAGGATTATTTTGAAAATTTGGTTTCGCTCTATCGATCCAAAATATTTTCAGCGCTGCGGCGTTGCCGCTTATATTGAAAAGTAGCAACAACTTTGATATTTTAAATGAGACATCCTTGTATGTGATTGCATTTTCCGCTTTACGATCATTTTTGATAATATTTCCCTATACCTTTCTCAAGCTGCTTTCGAGAAATTCATTGATTTCCTCATTTTTGTGTAAACATAGCTTCAATTAAATGTTTATTTCTGCGGGATTTGGACTCGTACAAAGCTGAAATATCGGTTGTAGTTCGCCAATGTTCTGTGCATCAGTTATGTCTAAGACAATTTTTTGTCATTATACAGGGTCGTTCAAACATTTTTATTTTTCTGGTAGATACAGAAATGGTGAAAAGTACATTTTTTTAAATAGAACACCATGTATATTATCAAATAACCTGAAAGACAATTGAAGTTCCTTTCAAATGATGTATCATGTTCCTATATCTAAATAGTCTGGTTTCCGAAATGAAAGCAAGTTTATATAAAAATCGGATTATTTTGCCCTTTTTGTATTAAATGTCATGGAATACGTCATTATTAAAATTCGACAATTAGTGCATCAATAACAAAACGTTTGCGCGTTCATTGCCAAAAGTTTTATCAGAAAAGGATCAAAATGGAAGGCAATAACTATTCAAACGAAGTTTGGTATAACAGAGGAATTGTTTTTGGGACGTGAGTTGTGGTTATGATTTGTGGGTATCAATGTATTTCTGTGAGCATGCTGCCTCATTACAGCTGATATGAAATATAATTGTCGAACGACAAATAATTTCGTTTCCCGCTATAATTCGTTAGTGGGGTAGGTATACCGGGGGTCCACTTACGACTATCCACCCTCAATAACTCCCAGAAAAATTATTTTATAAAAAATCGCCGAGACACTCCGATTCTTGTTTGGAGGGGGACACCATTTGACGAAGAGAAAATATGTTATACTTCAACTCCCTACTCCCCAGAGCAACCCCCTCTATAATTTCTATAGGGAATGAGAGTTGTGTCATACATCATTGTGAAGGTAATTCAATTCTGATACTAGCAGTGCAAAATTTTCTGAATTCGAAAAAGGCGTGCTCCAGATATTCGAGTTCAAATGGTACATTGGTGAATTGTGAGTAAATAAATTATATGAAATAGATTATCAAACAATTATTCACAAAAAATGTTCAAAATGACTGCCATCAACTCCCATTCAGTAGTAGAGTCTTTTTTTAAATGCCTCCTGCACCTTTGAAACTGTTTCTCTGGTAATCCTGGCATTCAGTTATAGTTCTTCTTTCCAAATCGTTCAGGTCAGTAGGTTGAGTTTTATAAATAACGGATTCCAAATCACCTCAAAGGAAAACATCATTGGGTGCCAAATCCGGCGAGCGTGCTGGCCATTCTATTGGACCTCGGCGACCTATCCATTTGTTTGGAAAAGTTTGGGATAGCCATTCTCTCACCTGTAATAGGAAATGAGGTGGTGCCCCATCTTGCTGAAAATAAATGTTATCTGTCAATAGATTTGGATTACCATCATCATCAAGGTCCGTGTTAACAGCATCTAAAATAAGTGGTTCAATCAGATTCTGCAGCATATCCAAATAAACCGCACCATTTAAATCACCTTGGATAAATATTGGGCCAATGATTTTATTAACCAGAATCTCTGCCCACACATTCAACTTCTGAGGCCATTGTGTGTGCTCTCCTTTAAGTAGGTGGGGGTTGTTCTGACTCCAATAGCAAGAGTTGTGTCTGTCTATAAAAACAAATGAACACTCATCACTTAAGCAAATATGCTCAATGAATCCGTGGTTCTTCTGTATCATTCTTGTTACATTTTCGCAAAATTCAGATCGTCTGTCGTAGTCATCATCATTCAGTTCAAGACGCAACTTATACGGATGAAATTTGTGCAATTTTAGCACCCTCATTATGGAAGTTCTCGATATGCCTGTTATGCTACTGAGTTGCCGTGTAGACAAAGTTGGGTCAACTGCAACTTGTCCTAAAACTTCTATTTGATTGATCTCGTTTGTAACAGACGTCATCCTATTATTTTTTTTATTGGCGACTGATCCAGTCTCACGGAATTTCACCACAAGATCCATAATATATCTAGAATAATAAAAAAATACCAAAACCTTTTTCTTTAACCATTTTTCCTACTACTCACTTGTGAGATACGTTTCTGTGTTCGTGTCTCTCATTGAAGATCCGAGCTGTTGCTCGTGCACACTCATTTTGTGCAGCAAAAATAAAAATCATTTCAACTCTCTCGTCTTTTCTGTGAACCATCGCGACACAAGTAGAATTGTTGAAATACGTGGTCACTTTTCGATTCTACACTATCACCATTTCACAAAAAAATGGTTCTCAGAGATTTGTATTTCTTTTTTGACAATCATGTTGACAACAAAAAACTGAAACGTGTACTCGGTGAGCAAATAAAATAAGACAATCGGTGGATAATTACGACTGAACTGTACCACTGTCTGGAAGATAATAATGGAGATCATTTTGAACATTCAAACTCGAATATCTCGAGAACGCCTAGTTCAAATTCGGAACCCTATTGAAATTACAGAGGGGGTTGCTCTGGGGAGTAGGGGGTTGAAGTATAACATATCTTCTTCTCGTCAAATGGTGTCTTCCTCCAAACAAAAATCGACGTGTCTCGGCGATTTTTTGTGAAATAATTTTTCTGGGAGTTATTGAGGGTGGATAGTCATAAGTAGACCACCCGGTATAGTTTCTTGTATATTATCTTAATGATCCACTTTTGATTTTTCTCCAGATTTTTCGTATAATTATTTGTTGCCGCTCCCCAGGCTAAAATTCCTTAATTCAAGTGGGGTTCAACTAGGGCGTGATATAATATTCGAAGCTGATCAATTTTCAGATTATTCGATAAATATTTGAATTTTGATAATGTACTCCGTAGTTTTTTTAAGACAAAGGCGATATGGATGTCACATTTCAAATTACAATCAATGAATACTCCCAAATATTTAATATGTCGGACCATCGATATCGTTGATTGTCATCTATATGAAGGGTGTCATATTCTGGTAGGTTATTCGCGTATGGAGTGAAGGGTATGAAGTGAATTTTGACGATGTTCATTGTTAAAAGCCGGTTTTTAAACTACTCCTTGATTATTTTCAAATCTTTTCCAGGTTTTTTTTCAAAGATTGCCAATCCTCGTCTACATATATAATTGCTGTATCGTCAGCAAAACTCACAGCATCTCCTTCTAATTCTAATTTCAGTAGATCATTAGGATAAATATTGAAGAGTATAGGCCCCAGGACTGTGCCTTGATGACCAACATGTATTAAAATTTGTAAAAAAAACGCAGTTAACATCTTAGGCAATGGAAGGACTAGAATTAATATGCAAAGTATTCCTCTAAGGTAAAAAAACATTTCCCTTTGAGACGTTTCTTAGCATTGTTTTTGAAATGCTTCATATCATTTATGCTTGTAATTTCCTTGGCTGGATGATTGTATACCTGCTTACTTCTTAAAATCAGAGATTCTCTCGTCAGGGAAGAAGTAGGAATGGGGATAGCAAGTTTTTCTCCTGACAGTAGACCTCTCTACATTGCAGATAGTAAACCTTCCTCTGTATTTATGTAGCAGACAGGTAGTCTCTAGAATATAGATTTCAATGAGTGTATTTTGTTTTCGGACAAAATCGGGCGACACGATTCTCGCATCTTAACTTTGAATATAAGTCTCAGAGCTCGTTTCTTGACTGCAAATTCCCCAGAATGGAATTTCTAATGTGATCTGATTATAACGAGAACATGCAGAAGGTTCTGTAATTTATTGATGTATATGAATGATAAGATGACGAACTGATATTTGATAATATACAGGGTGTATCATTTAAAAAAATGTACTTTCCACCATTTTTGTATCTATCGGAAAAATCACAAAATTTTAGCGACCCAGTATAATGGAGATCGAATTCCCTTAGAGATAACTAATGCACAGAACATTGGTAAACTACTCACAGAATTTCAACTTTGTACTAGTCCAAATACCGCAGTAATAAACATTTAATTGAAGCTATGTTTTACACAAAAAATAAGGAAATCAATGAATTTCCCGAAAACCGCTTGAGATAGGTATAGGGAAGTACCCATACCAAAATGATCGTAAAGCAATAGCAAAGCAAAAAATGCAATAATATACAGGGTGTCCCATTCAAAATTTCGAAGTTGTTGATACTTTGCAATATAAGCGACAACGCCGCATTGCTAAAATATTTTAGATCGATAGAGCAGAACTAATTACAAATTTTCAAAATCCAGAAACGTCTAATAGGCCATCGAGTTTGGGACACCCTGTATATTATGCTTAGGTGCTGCAATATCAGCGAGCCAGATTTCCTCAGCGTTAATCGCACTGAGAGCTTGATCGTCGAAACACGATCCAGTGGAATTGTCTTTCTTCTGCTGAACGTTTAGTCTGAATCAGCACTGACTTTTGAGGTGACCTTTTTTGTGACAAGAGAAACATCCAATGTTTTTCTTCTTGATTTCCATGTTGTCTCTACCAAATTTATCATCACTTCTAGACTTCGAAACTTGTAGAGCTGCAAAACAAACTTAGGAAAGATCAATTACCTTGACAGCAAGTGTTTTGAGGTATAGTGTGATATCCCCAATTCATATCGGATTTATGTAGGTAATGCCAGAAGTTTGGAACATCACTGAAGTCATTTTGTTCGCCTCCAGCTTCTAACAGAAGGACGTTCCAGCCGGAAATTTCAGATAATCTACTTGCCAGAATGGAACCCGCCGATCCTCCGCCAATAATGATGAAATCGTATTTTCCATAATCTGCAAATAACATGGCTTGGAAATAATACTAGAACTCAAAAAAGTGACAAAAAAAAATCTTCGCACGGCCTCTTGGCGTCATGATCCTACTAAAAACAACTATGTAAATAATGGTAGAGCTCGAGTGTGTAACCTTGAGAAGTAGTTATTCAAATGCGCTAAAAAGTAAAAAATTATTGCTTTGGATGTGCGACGTAGGTTATTCCGTGAGTTATAGATTCAAAAACCTGTCGCGCAAAGTTTTCAGTTCGAATACAAAAGCGACAAGCTTTTGAATCTATAACTCACGGAATAACCTACGTCACACATCCAAAGCAATAATTTTTTACTTTTTAGCGCATTGGAATCAAAGCTTGTCTTTGAAAAGGTTTTTTATCAATTATTTTATTTTGCCCTTCTTAGTGAGTACGCCTTAATCTATGCATTTTTGTTGAAGCATCTAGTTCTTTAACCAGGAGACCATCTAAAGATTAACTCGTGTGCCATCCTAAGGCTGTCATCTTCAATTCATGAATTTTGACAAAAAATCAATGATATCTGACTCAATTTTAATTTCCGACCACAAGAACTCCCACATACCAATTTTGAACAGAAACGGTCCATAATCACAAAACTGGCCCACCATCTAGAAGTCGACATCTCGAATTTATTAATTTTGACAATTAATTCATAATCTCCGACCCCAAAAACACCCACATACCAATTTTGAATAGAATTGGGCCATAATTACAAAACTTATGAATAAAAAAAAAAAATTCATAAGCTCCGACCCTGAAAACCTCCACATACCAATTTTGAATAGAATCGGACCATAATCACAGAGATCGTTCATCATCTTGGAGCCGCCATTTTTATTTTATAAATTTTGACGAAAAATGCATATTCTTCGACCCCGGAAATCCCCACATATGGTAGAACCAGGAATCTAAGAAGGTCTTGAATCATCAACCACTTGAGTTATCAGCAGGCGGTGGATTCTAAGCAGGGTTGTACCTCCCCTAGCCATCAAATTTTGTTTTATAGGTAGGTATAATAATATTGGGTTAAATTATTAAGAAAAATGGCTCGAATATAATTGAGAATTGTTTATCTAATATATAAAATTCTCGTGAAACGGTGTTTGTAATTAAACTCCTCCGAAATGGCTCGGCCGATTCTCATGAAACTTTTTGTGCATATCGGTTAGGTCTGCGAATCGGACAACATCTATTTTTCATTCCCCTAAATGTTAAGGGTGGTCCACCCCTCAATTTATTTTTTTATTTTTCAGGTAATTTTTTTTTATGATACAACATTCGAAAATACATACAACCCTAAATTTTCACCCTTCAACGATCAACCCCTATTTTTCCATCGCGATTTTAATTTTTTTTTATTTTATCCACATATCCGCAATAGGGTTGCAAGATGGCAATCGAATATAATAATTGTAGTACGATAAATTGAGAACGGGATAACGGGATGAAGAAAAAACGGGATAACAGGACAACGGGATGAAGGGAATAACGGGAAAACGGAATAACGGGATAAATAAAAAACGGGATAACAGGAAAGTGGGATAACGGGAATAACGGGATAACGAAAAACGGGAAAACGGGATGAAAGGATAAGGGGATAAAGGAAAACGGGATAACGGGATAAAGAAAAAACGGGATAACAGGAAAACGGGATAACGGGACAACAGGAAGCGGAAGAAGTCAAAAGCATAGTTTAGATGGAACAACATAAAGAAAAACATAGAAAAAAAGAAATTCTACGCAGACGAGAGTTTTCGGGAAAAATATTTTGGGGAACATAGAAATTTGGACAGGACAACGTCTGTCGGGTCAGCTAGTTTATATATAATATATGATAAAAATAATATATATATATATATATAAATATATATATACATATATATATATATATATATATATAATTATATTATATTATAATATATGATATACCTAAAGAATGTTAAATGTCAACCTTTATATTTTATTAAAAGTTCAGTTTCTCGATAAAAGGTATTTATAAACAAAATTACTCACGGAGATCAGTTCCACTATCGTCATCCAAATTGATAATTAACTTTTCTTTGGGAATTTTTCCCATATCCATATATGACTCTTCCATCTGTTTAATATGGGAAACACACTTGGCCCAGCTGCTATCAGGAATGTTTGCAGTTTCTGTTTGAATAAGAGCTACCACAGTTGAACTTAAGGTTGAAGAAGTATTATTTCTTCGAACTGATGACTTAAGCTGATGCCATATATGTTCAATTGGGTTGAACATACAGTGATAAGGAAGGAGTCTGAGCACCGTATGTCACAAGCTTTCAGCCAATGAATCACACACAGATTTCTTTTTTATCGAATAACTGCGTAGAAACTTCTAGTAACTGTTTTTTGTGTACTTTTCCTCATAGCACATATCATTATTTAACATATATTCTTGTATAGTGGATTTGGTATCATTTGAACATGGTGCTTCATCTAGTCTTCGACTGTGGTAGCATTATCCATGACGATAATACTGTTAAGTGGAATATTTGGTATGAGTTTATTTTGGAACCAGTCTTCAAATAATACGGCTGTAGTATCATCATGATAATCGGCTAAAAAGTTCTTAATATTCTTTGCCGATAAAGACAACGCATTTGGTATGAAACCATTTTCGGTTCCTGCGCGAATTATCGTAATGCGTTGTCCTTTATTAGACGGCGCATTAGTTCAACAAGTCAGATGAGTCTACCCAACTTTTTTTGGAATATCGTGTGTATCGAACCAAGTTTCATCCAAATACACTACTGTTCTACCGTATTCTCTAAATTCGTTCATTGCCAATAAATATTCAAATCTCCATTTCTTAAGGCGCACAGATTCCATTATGATTTTTCTGCTACTAGTGAGTTTCATTCTTTTTACCCGTTGCATTGAAATATCTAATGTAGGCACAATTTGCTCTTTATACAAGGCATATATTGTTCTTCGAATTTCATCTACATCACAGCCATCCGGTTTCCTCGAGTCTTTTCGTTTCTTTCTTTTTAAAATAGGGTTACTTTCTATTTTAAACACTGTGGAATACCGTTTTTTGTTAAAGAAGCACTTTCTTGCACAGCTTGATCCTTGGAAAATCCACGTTCCAGAAGGGAAGTATAAACATTTAATATAATTTGTTTCTCATGAGGGTGTAACATTTGTCGGCCACCAGTTGAAGTACTAGCTTCAGGATGAGGCCATGGACGTCACATTTTTCACGACACAAAAATCGAATGGACACTTTAAAATAGACACAACGGACACAACGGAATATTAGGTAGGTAATGACTAAATGTTGTTTAAATTTCCCCCTTTTATTTCTGAAAGTGCAAAGCGGTCAGTTATCAAAACAGTCTTGTTTTCCAAATCTGGCAGGTAATTTATTTTGTAACCGTAAATAGACCATTATCGCTATAATCTCGTCAATAGCCCGTTAGTACTGAAAGTCTGGTGGCCACGTAAGTAAATTTTATTATTTACACACATTTAAACATACTTTCTAAATCATACTTTCTAAATCAACCTTACGAGATTATTTATTATCAAATAGATTTAAATACAAAACTGTCAACAAAAGCCAAAAATAATGGAAAGCCCACTATTATTAGAATGCCAAACTATTTCATGAGATATTTCAATCCAGACCTGGGAATCTTTGAAGGGACTCACCCTTTTATTGCTTATCTATATTTCTAACAATAGGTAGTAATGAGGGTCGTCGGCTAATATTGATTTACGACTTTCTTAGATTTCAGGTTCTACTTTACTAATTTTGAATCGAATCGAACCATAACTACAAAACTCGGGACAAAATTATTTCTCTGAATATATGTGCAAATATATGGCAGTATCAGCTTGAATTCGTGTCAGTATCATAAGGATTTTGAGTATTCTCAAAATCAATCCACATGATGTTTTTTATACTGCACACCTTTGTATTATAGGTATTTGAAATGTATATTTCACTTTTCTTATGGAAATTGGCAACTGGTTTTGATTTGTGGAAATTCATTTCAACTTATTTCTGGGGTAAAATTTATATCATTACTGTTGTATCTATACAGGAATGCAGCAAGGTCTCATTTGAAAGAAAAACGAAAGTTCAGAAGAATCTGACATTTATCTGTCAGAAAACAACTTTTATATTACAGATTGATAATGTGAATATAATTGATTTGTTGAAAATATATACAGGATGTTCATAAAATCAGATGTGGAATCATCTGCGACTGAAAGATAAACTCTCGTCACTATCTTCCATCGTCAAGATAACCTCTTGTGGGGTACTCATGTTGAAAAGGGAAACATTCTCAATTGAATGTTCAATTGAGAATGTTTCCCTTTTCAACGTGAATATAATATAAAATAAAATATATATATATATATATATATATATATATATATATATATATATATATATATATATAATATATATATATATATATATATATAAATATATATATATATATATATATATATATATTTCATAGTGCAATCTAATCTTTCGCACACCCGTGACTAACGGATTACAGTGTATAAAAATTCAAAAAAAATGAAAAAATAAAAAAATAAAATTTGTTAAATTTATTTAAATTTTGGCAACCGCGAAACAGCGAAATTTTGTTAGTTGATCCATTTTTTTTCTGCTTTATCAAGAATGTATCGTAAAAATTCCATATATATATATCTATTATAGGGTTATGACTTATTTTCTGTACGTTATGTTGCTGAAATTATCAATTCTCTACATCTACGACCACCCCAGTTTTATGATTTCAATGTACAGAAATGGAAACACATTCCAATTATAAATTGTTAGAAAATTTCATATTTTTCCCAACTTTGAATACAAAACGAAATGAAGACACTTTGAAGTAAGCTTATAAAGAAAAGGATCACAAAATACTATGTTGTTATGTTATGTTGCAATTTAAATAATTCTTATACAAGTGATTTGTTTTCACAATATTAAAAGGATATATCAGATAATGTCTGAAAAAGAAATGTATTGATTTAACGTGAAATAATTATCAGTTATCATCGTCACTATTGTCGCCATCCACATAAGTACCCGATTCTTTAAGCAATTTCTGAACAACAGGAGATATCCTTTTTTTGCTTTTCTGACGCTTAACTCTGAGGATGGTTATAACCGGATCCAAAGAAATCAACAAAATGTGCATTAGATTTGTCATAGTAACAAGTCTTAAAAATTTTCGTGTGTGGTTTTCTCTGAATTTTTTATAATCCTTATTGCTGGCTTCTTCTGCTCCCTCCGACATCATTCCCAATGGAAGTACCGCTTCATCTATTAGTTGTGTTCCATGGATGAGTACCTTGTGCACACTTTGTAGCATATAGTACCATCTATAGTTTTTAACATAAAAGTCGGCAGTTTCGGAACAATATTCATCAAACTTCTTACCAACTGTATTACTTTCGAGCAAGGGCTTCAGTTTCCCCTTTCGTGATTTACCGCTATATTCATTGAACGACTTTCTTGGTAATATTCCTTCTTTGGGTGTTGTCTGTAATGATTTTATGGCCATTTACCAATGGGAATTTCTGTCCAAAAAAGGCCCTAAAATGTAATGACATTTTCTCCATCTTTCTTGAATTTTTCTGCAAAATTCTGTAGATTTATCGTGTACTTGAGCAATCATGAGTTCAGCACTGTCTCCTATAGCATTTCTGTTCATAATGTGTTCTCGTACACACTCTAGACTTTTACGAATATTTGACTTACTGTGTCTCTCATCTTTTGATTTCGATCATTATTACTAAAAAGGTATTGAAGAAAAAACTTAGTAATTCTAGGCTATGAAACTCTGTTTATGTATTCCCAAATAGCCAATTCATTTGTCAAGTGTAACATTTCGATGGATTTCGACGGCCTTTTTTAATGCTAGTTCAATATTTCCATGAACATGCAAGAACTCAAACAAAACTGGACAAGGAACAATAATTCGCCCATAAAAATCAGAATGACAGCGTATAAATAATTCAAATGTAATGTATTGAATGAATGTGGTTTTTTGTGGGGGAACAACGTTTCTTGACATGTTTTTTGGGTAACCTTCCACAGTCTGAAAATGAAAATATAATCAGGAAAATCTATACAAGTGTAGAAAGGGCAAACTAATTAGTTCACCCCGATAAGTTATTGCGTTCATCAAATTATATTTCCTATAGAAAAATGATTCAATTGGTCAATACCTTGTCGTTTTCTAAATTTGCCCATCAAAAAAAATTTTTTTTTCATTTAAAAGATACTTCTCGATATAGTTTTTGCGTGACGTTTCGGGGACTATATCTGCCCCCGTTCTCAAAATCTTCTAAATCTCCTTTCATTGTTTTAATACTTTGGATTTTTTCTCGCAGAGTCTTTTTCGCTTTTTCAACTGACGAATGTCAATTGAGATCAGCCAAAAAATTTGAGAGTGACGTATTGCTCATTTGATATATGGGGTGTTGTTCAGATCAGTTTATTAGCATTCTACCATATCTCACTTCCTCTCTGAGTAGAGGTAACCATGTATGGTCCATTTCAACAGAATTTGTTGAAAAGCAGTTGTTATCGGAAAGGAGAATTCAGGCCGTTTATTTCAATTTTCTCCTCTCTTGATGTGGTTCTTTCTCCAAGATTTTTGTTCTATTCCATTCAATCGTATGATCGCCATTGGATGTGAGGATATGTTCTGCAATTTTTGATCCGGTTATTTGTCGATTTGTCTGATGTAACTCTGATGTTCACTTTGGCGCACTTCCAATGGTCTTGACGTTTCACCTATATAACTATCACCACACGAACAAGGTATGTTGTAAACACAGTTTTTGGTACTTTCTTCTGCGTTTTTTGGTTTTGTTTGTGTTAGTATAGATCTCAGTGTGTTTGTTGTTCTAAATGATGTTCTCACATTATTCCTATGTCCAATTCGTTCGATCTTTTCAGATAATCCGGGGACATAAGGTATTATGTTGGTTGTGAAATGTGTAGGTGGTGGGAGTGCTCCTGTTGGTTGTGTTAATTGGTTGTTTGATGGATTTTTGTTTTCAATGTCAGTGATTGTTTTTTCCACAAACTGATATGGATATAAATTTTCCTTGAGAACAGATTTTATGAAGTTTATTTCTTCCTGTAGATTCTGGTTGGAATTGCAAACTGTTTGGGTTTTTAACCTTTTTTGGGGTTTTTTCGTTGGTTGCGTCTTCTTTCTTGTACAGATGTTTCCATTCGGGATGATGATTTTTGGATCATGACATCTAAAAAGGGGAGTTGGTTGTTTTGTTCTAATTCTAACGTGAATTTGATCGTCGGTTCTTGACCGTTTATATGATCCAAGAAAATGTTCAATTCTTCTTCACTTCGATTCCACATAGCGAAAACATCATCCACGTATCTCCACCATATTTTTGGACCATTGTGGAATGTTCCAACGAAGGATTCTTCAAAGTATTCCATGGATATGTTACTTGAAATGGGTGACAAAGGAGAACCCATATCAAAACTCTTGTTGATAAAATTCGTTCTTGAATTGGAAATATGTTTTTTCTGTGCATAGTTTGAGTAATTCTATGATGGCACTGACATCCAGTTTTGTTCTTGTCTTCAGTGATGTGTCATTTTCTAATCTTTCTTTCACTATTTCTAGAGTTTTATCAATAGGGACATTAGTAAACAAAAGTGAACATCAGAGTAACATCAGGAATCGACAAATAACCGGATCAAAAATTGCAGAACATATCTTCACATCCAATGGCGATCATACGAATGAATGGAATAGGACAAAAACCTTGATGAAAGAACCACATCAAGAGAGGAGAAAATTGAAAGAAACGGCCTGTATTCTCCTTTCCAATAACAACTGCTTTTCAACAAATTCTGTTGAAATGAATCATACATGGTTACCTCTACTCAGAGAGGAAGTGAGATATGGTAGAATGCTAATAAACTGATCTGAACAACACCCCATATATCAAATGAGCAATACGTCACTCTCAAACTTTTTTGGCAGATCTCAATTGACATTCGTCAGTTGAAAAAGCGAAAAAGACTCTGCGAGAAAAAATCCAAATTATTAAAACAATTAAAGGAGATTTAGAAGATTTTGAGAACGGGGACAGATATAGTCCCCGAAACGTCAAGCAAAAACTATATAGAGAAGTATCTTTTAAATAAAAAAAATTAATTTTCGATAGGCAAATTCAGAAAACGACAAGTTATTGACCAATTGAATCATTTTTCTATAGGATATATAATTTCGTGAACGCAATAACTTATCGAGGTGAACTAATTAGTTTGCCCTTTCTACACTTGTATAGATTTTCCTGATTATATTTTCATTTTCAGACTGTGGAAGGTTACCCAAAAACATGTCATTGAATGTAATGGATATAAATAATAGTTTGTGAAATTGAGTGCCAACTAGATTCTACCTGGTCAGAAACTACAATATTTGGGTATAACAGTTGGACTTTCGCGTTGAATTTCCACCAATAACAACTATCAAAATTCAATGATACATGGTCTTTTTTATACATGAAAAAAAATTCTGAAAGGTCCATATTGGAAAAAGCCTGTGCTGATTTGCAAATCAGTTTAACAGATGAGGGAAAACGTAACGTATCTGGTTGGGACAGTACTTCGTATCCTGTTGAATATACCTGTAACTGTCGCTAAAGGGAAAACTCATAAAAACTTACTAACGTTCTACTATGTGTCAGAAGAGACTGTCGGATCTTGGAATCTTGTCCATAGAAAATGCCATTGCCCAGGAGTTAAATTATTCCGAATTGATAAGAAAAAATTGCAAGCGCAAAAGCTAGGAAAGTAGCCGTCTAGATTTCTCATTAGAATTGATAAACAATTGATTGTTGGTAAGTACATGGTTCTTTTTTTCAAGACTGTTCGCAGCATAACAGTATAAATGAAAGTTGTCAAAGAAAATTATTGACTTTTATTATTACTTTCCTGTGCAACTTTTTATCTCAGCAAGCTCAGCAAGAAGGCAAGCACACTAGCGTTGTCGAGCGCGACAGAGTAGTGGACCACACTTCTTTAACTCGGATGAGCAGAACACTTGCTACGTCAAGCGAGACAGACTCCATTGTGCTTGCCCCGCAGATACATTTATTTAGTGAGTCTACCTGATACTATACACTCTATTAGTAATGACGTCACGCCGCCGTCTTTGTTGGTGTAGGTCATAGCCCATTATCCAAACAAAGTTTTTGTTTATGGTGTTTTACGTGTAATATTTAATTTGGTGGTGATTTTGAGAAATTTATACAAATTATTAGACTATTGTTGTGTATTTCTGAGAAGCTCGAAAATTCAGGTAAGTACTGTAAACGTTTAATGGAGTTATAAGTTCATAAATTAATATTCTATACCAAAAAGAGTGGTTCACATAACCTATAAGAGTACATGAATACCAAAAAAAATGAGAATAATGTTAGTTTATTTATAGTTTATTGCTTTTGGTTTCAGCTATGGCAGACAAACATGTCCTTTCTTTTACGATGATAGCGGATTTTTTCAAAGATGCTATTAACCAGCTACAGCGGGGTGAAAATGCCAACAAAAGTGGAAATGTGAAGAGTATGGTGTTCGATAGAGAGGTGAAGCCTGCAATTTTGAAAGGAACAGTTAGTGCTAGTTTGAAGAAAAGAACATATTCTATTGAGGTAGATTATACTCTTTTGTCCTAAAAATAATCTTATTGATTTAATATTATTTCAGGTATCAATTAATGTCGACGATGACACCATACTTGATGTTAGCTGTACATGTCCCAGAGGGTTGGTAAAATGTCACCACATAGCTGCATTATGTATTTATGGCCATCATAATGTGAGTGTCACTGATCAAGCATGTCGCTGGTCAGCACCAAGTATGTCGACTGAGGAGGATGTAAAAACTATCGCAGAACTATATCCAAAACAAAAAACATATCATGCAATCTGTGGAGATATACCCGAAAAAAATATCACGATTTTTTTAACAAAACTAGGCAGGGGAATGTTGTTGGCTATAGTTGGTTATTGAGAGCCGAATCTGAAGTGGATGTAGAAGATATCCTTCCATCAGTTGAAAATTTGGTGTTTTCGAAAGAATATTTAGAGGCTTCAGACAGGGACCTGTTCTTGAGGGAAAAGTTGTGCCTCACACAAAACAAAGTCAAAGAAGTTGTGAATAAAACAATAGGCCAAGCAAAGAATGAAAACTGGCTCATAGCCAGAAAGAATCGTTTGACTGCAAGTAATTTTGGTGCAGTTTTAGCTGCAGTAAATCGTCAACGATATGCTCCATCCTTATTTGAAAAATTATTAAATGGATACGACCTTTCTTCGGTAATGGCTATTCAGTGGGGCAAAGAACATGAAAACGTTGCACTGAATACATTCAGTGATGCTTTTGATAATATGGATATCATACCAACAGGGCTGTGGTTGGACGAAAGTGGTTTCCTTGGAGCTTCACCTGACGGCTTGTGTGGTGATTCTGCTATCGTTGAGGTGAAGTGTCTATACAAGTTTAGAGCCGTTAGCTTAAGTGAGGCATTGAGAAACGATAAAAGCTACATCATTTATAAAGAAGGGGATGCAACCCTCATGAATTATAACCATGATTATTACCATCAAATTCAGGGGCAACTACATTTGACGAAACGAGATGTATGTTATTTAGTGGTATGGACACCAAATGAGTGTGAAGTTGTTTCTGTTCCTATAGAGGTAGGGTGGGAACCAAATCTAGAAATACTGCGTTCATTTTATTTAAATAGATTTATACCTCATGTGGCAGGAATTAATAAATAATTTGGAATATATATTTCTTGCCTTTTCTGTATATTGTATGTATTAAACGTTTTTTGCACAATAAAGGTATTTGTTTCATCACTGTGTCAGGTGTTATTGATCAAATACAAATTCAAAAAATAAAGAAATCCATAATTTATATTAAAACTGAAAAGTGTGGAAACTGCTGAAAAATATTGCGAGCCTACAATTTAAGAGATAAAATGCACATGAACTTCTATTAAACAAACTGAAAACATATCTGGATTTAGAAAAATAATTGTTGATAAAATAGAGCAACTTTCAGTTTTGAGAAGCATAACAAGAGAAATAAGGGCCAAAATTGTGATGTCATTAGAGTTTATTTGGAAGGATCACTGTTCAATTTTGTATTATTATTGCAAGTTAACTTCTCCATACATATTATTTTCTTACATACTGTGCCTGTCATTAATATTTGATACAGAAAAAACTAAAAGAATAAAAGATTTTCCCTACATCTAATAAATACTTTTCAAACTAATATACATCAATGAGGTGGTGTTGAAACATTTAGTTGTCAACAGCTTTGCACTATTTTGAATTTTTTTGTGGATCAAACATTTTTTCTTCTATACGTTTGGATATTAATGTAATGAACGTCACGATGAGTTAGGAAATTAAAACTGAATGGTCCATATACAGGTTACTTCAAGATGTTCGATTATGGTCAGATGCGCCAACGTCCTTACTTCCCATAAAACGGGAGAGATGTTCATTCAAACAGGTCTCCTACAGTGAAAAACAAAACATTCAATAATAAATACACAAAAGTAAAAAAATATCTTTATTCTCTTTCTGATATAAAATATTCTTCTACTTCCTTGATGAGTGGGTATTGTAAATTGGTTAATGCCCCAACTAATTGGAACACTTCCTGTGCATATGGGCGTAGTGTCTGGGGAATACATTGTAGCACGTTCCACATGGATTCTAGCACGAGCTATACAATCGGTCTGTTTTACTTGTTGAGGAGTGAACTGAGCTGTTGTCAGGAAAGGAGGTAAATTCAGCATCACACCCGGTGGTAAAATATCCCTTATAAGGAAACCTTTATCAGCTAAAATAAGGTCACCTGCTGCCAACTGATCCAAAATACCACAATGCTGAACAATTTTTTTGTCGGATGTTGATCCTGGATATAGACCACTTATATAAGTTATAACACCGTTTGGTGCAACACCTGAAATTGAACAACAATTATACTTTGATTTTTTTACTTATACCTAACTCACCTATTAAACCTTTCCAAGTATTTCGATGTTTATAAGAACTGTAAGTGACTTTTTGTTCTGTCATAGATTTTCTTGATGCCATCGTGTATATTTCAGTGCAGTCAATTATGATTCTGCAGTTTGTAAATGTGCTGCAGCAATTTGGCAAGCAAGATCTATTCTTTTTTCGCTCGGGAATCTTGGCCATCAACTTTTTAAATAAAATTTCTTGGAGCACATGTACCCATGGGATTATTATATTAGATACACTTGCTTGAGAAATATTAAATCTTTGTGCCAAATCTAATTGGGGAAAATTTTGTCTTAACTTCATGAGGGTTAGTAATAATTGGTCTGCATGATTCAACTTCTCCACCTTCCAGTTATAATAGTTTTGAATTCCACACCTCTCAACAATTCCAATATGCTTTCAAAACTGTTGCATTTGGCAGGCCTGTATATAACAATACCAAACTCTCACTGTTTTTTATATGGTCAAAAGACATGCGTTCTTTCAAATTTGCAAGTTCATTTTCATTTCGGAGTAATTCCTGTTGTAAAAAATAGTTCCCAGCCTCTACCAGAACTGCACTAAACCCAGCCAAATTTTGTGAAGTACTAGGCTGAGGGTCAGGTTCTGGGACATATTCAGCTTCTACAAAATCTGTACCCAATAAGGTGGAATCTTCGTATGAAGTACTCGGCTGAGGTTCTAGTTGTTCTGGAGCAGGAACACTAAAAGTAAGACATTGACTTGATGTGCTGGGTTGGGGTTGATCATAAGTCCGTTCAAGGTCTCTGAAAATGAATAAAATCATCAATTCAATGATACTTCTAATAATGAGAAAGTTGAAAACCTTGCAGTTGCGGAAGCTGTTGAAACGCCATCTTTTTGGTTTGTCGCTGATCGCTTTCTCTTCTCAGGAGTTGAGAAATTGAAGCGTTTTTTTCGATTGTGCTCAAACAACTGGGGGCCATTTTCTCTCTTGCCATCAATAAAATGACAGCTGCACAAGAAAGCTCCTGGACCAGGTTCTATATCTCTTCTAAAAAATAAAAATACCATTTCATTCCATGAGTTTATCCAGCATTTCATGGTAGACTAACCTCACTAGCAAAATCCACTTTTTCTTCAATTGAGGATCTTTCGGAAACTTGAAAAACTTGCACACTTCTCTCTGGTTATAATGGTGACATCCTGGAGCCCAACACATCACCATTTTTATAAAATATAAACTTCTAACTGCTAGGCGATTTGTTAGGTTATGCACTGTTCTCTACTGTAAAAATATCTGTTGACCATCTAATA
Organism: Gonioctena quinquepunctata; assembly: GCA_018342105.1. NCBI lineage: Eukaryota > Metazoa > Arthropoda > Insecta > Coleoptera > Chrysomelidae > Gonioctena > Gonioctena quinquepunctata. The sequence goes on along the minus strand of JAFIRS010002693.1, from coordinate 122,324 downwards.
ATTTCATATATTGCTTACAAGACTTACTTTCACTTGTGTACATCTCAGTAATAATCACTGGATTATAAACTTATAAATAGCTCTCAAAATCACCACCAAACAAATATCACATGTAAAACACCGTAAACAAACACTTTGTTTGGATAATGGACCATGACCTATCCAACCAAAATGGCGACGTGACGTCACACTAATAGAGTGTATTTACAAATCCGTATGGGCAACTGCATAGTATATGATCACGGAACACTAAGGTTTTGTATGCAGAGGCGCGCCACTTTGAGATCTGGCACCACCTAATAATTCTGCTAGGGCCATCACTGCGTCAAGAGTATATAGAGAAGTATCTTTATATTCAATAATTTTTTGTGATAGGCAAAAATTAGAATACGATAAGGTACTGACTAATTGAATATTCTTCAATTCGTGAAAAATTATTTGGTGTAAGCAGTAATATCGGGCAAAGTAATTTATTTGCTCTTCCTTCTACACTTGTATAGATTCCCTGATCCATTTAATTTTGTTATCAGATTGTGGAAGGTTATAATCCCAAAAAAAGTGTCAAGAATATGTGCACTAGTTTTCGTATTGTTACGGATAAAAGCGGGTACGCCACTGTGCTGGTTGCCGATGACATGTTCCACATGTTCTATAACCTCCATTGGAAAATTCGGGAAACGACCGTTGGGAGCAACGTCACCTTCCAGATCTTTCGATAACGGCCATTCGAAGATGCGAGGAGAAAACCGGCCAATAACGATGATGTTATGGAACATTCCCGATCGCCGCTATTCCAGAACATTCCGCTGTCCAGGACCGGATTAAAAAGTGTGGAGGCCCTGGGGCAACAAAGGAGTGGAGGCCCCTAATTATTTTTCAAACAATTTTTTTTTATTTATTGCGGAACAAATCAAATTATTTCGACACGAGCATATGTAGGTATAATAAAATACAAGAAATAAATTAAATTACAGCGTAAACAAATGGATTCTTGCGAGCTTATTTCGACGAAAAATCATTGATGATTTCGGTCAAATCCAGCATCCGGAGAAAATCATTCTCAATGCTAAGAAGCGATAACTTTGATAGGCGGCTTTGTCTCATCGTAATTCGCCTATTTTTTTCATTTTGGAAAATGAGCGCTTTCCAGTGCAATTTGACATCATCACATTCTCAGTTGTAATATCATAAGAGAGGGAAAATAATTTGACAGATTTTCGAAAACTTGTTGCCAGGCAATAGACAAGAGAGACCAAGTGGCTCGAGTGGCTATTGCCAACAAGTTTGAGAAAGAAATCTAGATAACTATTGTCTACTATATCGAACTCTCGTGTGGTATTCTTCAGATTATATTTTGATGTTACGATCATAAAGACATTTCCTTGCAAAATTATATAATGTACTAAACCGGTTTTGATTCATTTCACACTTTTCATGCGAATTGATGACAGACGTCAAATTAAAAATATAGGTTCAGATAATAGAAACAAAAAAATTTTCCCGGAAATTTTCTAGGGAATATTCCCACTATTGATTGGCCAAAACGTATATGTATTGAACGTTTCCATTGGTTTCTAGCATTAAAATAATCCTGTAATTTCAATGTTTGAGAATGTAGCTCTGAAATTTTGGTTTTCAAGAATTTGATAGTAGAACATCTTAGATTGGTCTTTTTGATAGTCCTTTTTCAGAAGGATTTACATTTGTTGCGGAATGTCATCCTTCTCTTAGACTCACACTTTCAGATTTCGGGGATTTCTCTGCTACAAGCGGACACTTTTCAACGCCAATAAATAGGAAAAACAGGTTTAGACGGGCAAAATGTTTGTAGAATCGGCAGAAAAATAGTCAACAGAATTTGAACTTTCTGTTCTATTATGGAATGCGCACAGGGCTCTTATAAATAATTTGATGCAATCATATTCATAAATTGAAATATTATTTCCTTTTGCTTATGCTTATTGAATTTCATTGGGTATCTAGATCGCTTGTGTCATTCGAAGAATACATCGACAGAAAATCCTTCATTTAATAAAAAAAATTTATATATTTTTGTGATTGTTTCTCGCATATACACATGATTCATCAGATCGAACGTTAATATTAACCATGGATTTTGACAAGAATACGAAACATGTTTTTGAATGTTTAAAACGAAAAATGAGAGAAAAAAGTGGGAGAACTGCGCTTTCGTTGTCAGATTTTTTATATATAATTTTGCATATCCTTCGGTATTTGTTAGGAAATTTTACCTAAAAATTTATATTGTGGAGACCCCTCTCCTGTGGAGGCCCCGGGGCTGCAGACTCCGTTTGCCCCCCTCTTAATCCGGCTCTGCATAACATAACATAACAATATATATACATATATATATATATATATATATATATACATATATATATATATATATATATATATATACAGAGTGTTCCAAATTAAGTCGGCACCATTGCCAACTCCGTTATTATTGGTGCTGCGATTTGGGTTAAATGGGCAAACTGGTAGCATTTTTAGTGGCCTTCTCGATGCCGAAAACAAAAAAAAATTGACAGTCGCGTTGTCATAATATTTCATAAAATGATATTTTTTTCAATGGAACACCCTATATTTTTTCATCCATTTCGATTCGTAATAACATTCTCAACATCAAAGCTTATATCACTTTTCTTCCTAAAGTGGAAAATGAGCGACTTATGTGGAAATATTTATTTCTTTCACTAGTACAAAAAATTTCTTTGTTTTGGCGAATAAAACCTCATGATTGTCCAAACACCCATTTTTTGTACCTATACGAATGATAATATTTTGTTACTAATAGCAAAATAAGACAGTAAAAAGAAAAAATTGCGCTGGGATGTGAACTCGTGAAACCCGTGATTATCATGTCGCACCACTCAATTGACACCACTAAGCTATTTGGTATTAATGTACAAAACGATAATCTCCATCTAAAAGCCATTCCGCTAGCCGCATTTATTTTGTGAATCAAAATATGTCTGCTGTAATGATAACTTTGAAGCCGTTTTTGTACAGAACAGAAAATACTGGAGGGTCATATGAATGTGGTTGGAAAAAATGTGTTTGATTCGATAAAACATAATTATTATGAGCAATCAAGTTGCCTTGAAACTTTGTTGAAATTCTATTTGTCAAATATTCTCAAGTATGTCATGACGATGTCATAAATTATTGTAACTGTCAACTACTGTTCGAATATTTTTCGAAATGCCGTTTTCCCATCAAGAAAAATGTGATATGTTAGAATCCTACTTGGTTTGCCAGAAAAATAGCGTAAGAGCACTCCAACACTACAGCAATTTGTTCCCCGATCGTGAATTACCTAATCGACGTTTTTTTGCTGTGCTTCATCGTCGATTCAGCAACAATGAAAAAGTTTCTGAGAAGAGGAGAACTAAAAAACGTTTTGTAATATCTGAAGATACAGAAATTGACGTTTCATCCTACTGGATATACCTCAATATATCCAAATAATTCCATCAGAGATTTATCTTGAGAAATAGCCGTTCCACTGTCTGGTATCCAACGAATTCTGAAGAAACATAAGATTTCTCCTTATAAGTTAAGACCAGTGCAAACACTAGAACCTGGTGATCCTGAGAGACGATTGGGGTTTTGTCGGTGGTTTATGAATAAATGCAGACAAGATCCAAACTTCAATAGAAATATTATATGGAGCGATGAGGCTAATTTTTCAAATCGTGGGATGTATAATAGAAAGAATTTTCATTATTGGAGTAGACATAATCCATTTCTAGTCCATCCGCACAATCCGCAAAGACGATTTAGTATTAATGTTTGGTGTGGTCTATTTAGAGGCAGAATTATCGGTCCATTTTTCTACCATGGTTCTTTGAACAGACCCCGCTACATTAATTTATTAACAAGAATGTTGGAAGAGTTTTTCGATGATCTTGATCTGGAGGCTCGTCACATGATCTATTTTCAGCAGGATGGAGCACCACCACATAATGTCGGTGGCGTAAAACGACTGCTGCGAGGCTATTTTGGAAACAGATTGATTGCTACAAATGGTCCTGTTAAGTGGCCCCCTCGTTCACCAGACATGACACCTCTAGATTTTTATTTTTGGGGATTTCTGAAAAATGAGGTGTACAAAATAAAACATAATAATGTAGATGAAATGAAAAATTATATTGAAACTATAATTAATAGAATTGGTGGCTGAACTGTGTTGAATGCCACACGTAGTGTCAATAGAAGGGCCCAAATATGTGTTCAACAAGAAGGCGGTGTTTTTGAACATTTACTCGATATTTTATAGCGCTTTATCAAACCCGTTTGTTATAAATGTTTCCTATTAATACAACTGTCTTATTTTCACCTTTACGAAAAAAAGTCAAATGAACTTTGTTGTTGAGAATGTTATTACGAATCGAAATGCATGGAAAAATATAGGGTGTTCCATTGAAAAAAATATCATTTTATGAAATATTATGACAATGCGACTGTCAATTCAAAATTTTTTGTTTTCGGCATCGAGAAGGCTACTAAAAATGCTACCAGTTTGCCCATTTAACCGAAATCGTAGCATCAATAATAACGGAGTTGGCAATGGTGCCGACTTAATTTGGAACACACTGTATAAGCGGGTCATATGCGAAAGGCGAGTCAGATAGAAGTCGTCGGGCAGTCAGAAAATAGTCTTGTGAATATTGTTAAGTATTGTATTGTTAGAGTATTATTGTGTTGTATCTCAAAGTGGAATAAACGGACGAATAAAATTGTTTTCGTATATTTGTTTTTGTGTTTTGTATTTATTTATCTGTATTATGAATTCATAAATCATGACTGTTGGTATTTCTAACTCATCAACGCTGTTTCACACCTTTTGGATTCAATCTGTTAGTGTCCCAAATTTGGCATGAATAAATGAACAAATCCTACTTACAATGAATGGAACTATCACAGGTTCCATATAACTCCTTGTTATCTGTCGGTAAAATGTAGGTTTCAGTGAAATTCAAGTAACTGCTGATGAATTCATAAAATTGTTCGAAATTGGTACCGCCACTTGACGAAATAGTAAACAACAAGAAAAGTAAACGGAAATATAAAAACATATTTTATGGTTGTCACTGAAATAATTATTTTTGTAACTGAATAGCCGTATATATACCATTGGAATATATAGTTAATGACTGGAAATTATTGCCGCCATTACACCCAGGTATAATAAACTTCCACAATCTGAAAAATTAATAATGAATGAATGAATATCTATAATATATACTATACTATCGCAATTTCATTGTTTTTTTCTCTAGTGTAATGCTATGAGTTTATATGATATCAGTTGTGCAAAGCACGACACAATATCTCTATTATGTGTTTTCGGTGATCATAACACCGGCACACAAAAAAAAAGTTGTCTGTGCACCGGGCGCCACCTATCTACGGGCATGTTTTTCGACCCGCTGAACACGAATTTCAAGTCAGTTCAGGCCGTCCGGGCTTCAATTTCGAGTAAATTGCAAAAAACCCCAAAAAATAGCGAAAATTCGATGTTTTGGCAAGAAAAAAAATTTTGAGATCTAATGCAAGCATAATTTTCATGTATTTTGATCTGTTAAATACTAATTTCGATCGTACTTCAATCATAAACCGTTTTAAATCTGAAAAAATTGTAAAAAATCATAAAAAATTACAAAAATCGAAGAAAATTGGGATTATCTTGGTATAAAAAAATTTGTGGACCCGGATTGACAAACATTTTCATGTAATTTAGTCTGCTTGATCTGATTCTGCAATAAATTTGGCCCATAGTCCCATCGAACATTCATAAAATTGCAAAAAATCGATTAAATAGCAGAAAACTGCTGCTGAAAAAATGGAAAAAAATCTTTTAAACACAATTCAATAAATTTCTTGTATTTTTTATTAACAAAATACTAGATTAAAATCTGAAAATGCAAAAAAATTGTAAAATCTATGAAAATGACGTATAAACAGAATTAGAAGAATGATTTTCCCAACTTTCAAACTGTTTTCCGGTGGTATCGAGCTCTTTTATCTTCAAATGATCTTCGGAGTGGATTTCTCTTTCGTTTGTTATTTTCTTTTGGTATATCTCTTTTGAGTGTCCAGCAATAGTCTGCCATCATGTTGATATTCCAATTTCCTTGATACCTAGTCTCCATTTCACTTATGTCTTGATGAAAACGTTCTCCCTGTTCTTCACTGTACTCCCCAAGATTCTCAGGAAAGTGGTTGATGTGAGAATCTAGGAAGTGTAATTTTAGATTCATTAAGCATCCTAAGTTTTTGTAATTTGTCACTAATTCTTCGACTATTGTCCTGTAATTTTCACTTTTATTATTTCCTAAAAAATTATGACACACATTTTTTAAACTTACCCAAGCTGCTCTCTCCGTATCATTCATTTTACCTATAAAATTAGCATCCTGAAATAGAGCTCTAATTTGGGGTCCATTAAAAATTCCCTCTTTTAATTTGGCATCACTTATCGCTGAAAACTTTTCTCTCAAGTACTGAAAACAATCGCCATCCTTGTCCAGAGCTTTGACATATTGTTTTATGAGACCTAGTTTGATGTGAAGTGGCGGTAGCAGATAGTTTGAAGGCTGAATTAATGGTGTTCGTATTACATTATGAGTACCGACATTTAATTTCACTCTCGTAGGCCATTCTTTTTTCACATAGTGATTCTTTCTGTCTCTGCTATCCCACAAACATAGATAGCAAGGATATTTTGTGAATCCTGATTGTTGGCCCAAAAGAAGTGTTGCGATTTTGAGATCCCCGCAAATTTGCCATTGGTGTTCTGAATACTTTATCTTATCCAATACAATTTCCAAATTTTCATAGGTCTCTTTAAGCTTCGTTGAATGGGCTATTGGAATTGGCGCTAATATGTTTCCAATGTGAAGCAAGACAGCTTTGAGACTTCTAGTTGATGAATCTATAAAGAGTCTCCACTCATCGTCTTTATAGATATTAGGTTTTAATTTATCAACCAAGCCTTTAACATTGGAACAGTACACCACCGAGTTCTCATCGTCCTTTGTGAAAAACTTCCGGAACTCCTCTTCTCTATTCCGATAAAAGCAAGCCGTTACCTTTTTAGCTAACAAATTTTTATTTTTTAGTCTTGATGCCAGTAATTCAGCTCCATCCTTAGGCAAATTTAAAACTCGTATGAGATCATTTAGTTCTTCTCGACTAAATGTTTCAGGGTCTATCGTTTTTCCATCTGGCATGAAATCTTTATCTTCGGGATTTTTATCTTCAGAAATTTCTTCTTCCTCTTCTTCTTCCATTGGCATTTCTTCTTTTTCTACTTCCATCTCTTCAAGAGCTTCGATTTTATCAACAATAACTGTTTTCTGTGGCTTAATAGCTGATGAAACATTAGCGTACTGTATTTTACTTCTATTCAACGAAGTAAAACCGTCAGTTTTAGTCATACAGAAGTAACAGTTATGCGAACTAGTTGGTGAAGTCCAGATCATGGGAATTGTAAATTTCAAGTTTTCTCTATTTTTGGTTTTTTCCCATCGTGTCAACATTATACTACATCGACTACAAACAAAGTGTGGGACCCATGCTGAATCCGAATTTGTAATTTGAATGCAAAAGCATTCTTCATAATTTTGTTTTAATCTATCTGAAAACGTTCTGCGGTTTTTTACCGGCTGAAACTCCCCACAAACGTAACAAAATTGATCAGGACTCTTATTGCATAGATGGGAATTGCTTCTTGTAATAGTATACTCTCCAGTAGCCAAGTTTTCCACTACTGAAGAGCTGCAGTCGCTGGATGACGACGCCTGCGGGCCTGCTTTCTCACCCTGACCAGACGCCGATACTGGGTTTCCGAATGCCTGCATCGTAAAGTACTCATCACTTGTACCTGCCATGACGGCCACACGCCGTTAACCCAGGGACTCTGCCAGATGGTTCTGTTGCCCACCGTCACCCCGAGGAGGTGCCCTGGTTGCAAGTACAAGCGATCATGCAATGAAATGAAGTCTGCACTTCGAGAAGTTGAAATTCCAACACGATGACAAATTTTTATTAAATAAAGGAAAAGGTGGAAAAAGAGGTATCCACATCGTAGATCATTTGAGAATGAAACAGTACAATACCCTCGAAAAACCGTTAAAAATTCAATTTGTGTACATTCTTGGATCTTAATCTTGTATTTTAGAAATAAAAAATACAAGAAATTTATTTAATTGTGTTTAAAACAAAAATTTCCATTTTTTCAGCAGCAATTTTCTGCTATTTTATCGGTTTTTTTGCAGTTTTATGAATGTTTGAGGGGACTATGGGCCAAATTTATTGCAGAATCAGATCAAGCAGACTAAATTACATGAAAATCTTCGTCAATCCGGGTCCACAAAATTTTTTGTACGATTTTTCACGATTTTTGCAATTTTTAAGGATTTTTTACAATTTTTTTAGATTTAAAACGGTTTATGATTAAAGTACGATCGAAATTAGTATTTAACAAATCAAAATACATGAAAATTATGCTAGCCTTAGATCTCAAATTTTTTTATCTTGCCAAAATATCGAATTTTCGCTATTTTTTGGGTTTTTTTGCAATTTACTCGAAATTGAAGCCCGGACGGCCTAAACTGACTTGAAATTCGTGTTCAGCGGGTCGAAAAACATGCCCGTAGATAGGTGGCGCCCGGTGCACAGACAACTTTTTTTTTGTGTGCCGGTGAATCTAAAAAAATTAAAAAAAAAGACAAGCTTTTATTTATACAAATGCACTAAAACGGAAAGAATAATTTCTTTCATTGTTTGATCTAGGTGTGAGTAACAGATTCAAAATATTGCCGCGCAAGATTACCTATTTTGTATCCGCGGCAAGCTTTTGAATCTGTTACTCACAGATTAACTGAATAGATCAAACAATGAAATAAATTATTATTTTTTCTAGTGCATTTCTATGAATAAAAGCTTGTTTTTAAATTAGTTTTTAACTTTTCAGTCCGGTTTTATTAACAACTAATAAAAGCTTGTTGTATTTATTTTTAATTTTTTAGTATTTATGATGATAAATAACTAGTTCAGTAATTTATATCTAATATATTTTTGAATTTTGACAAAAAAATCATAATCTCCGACCGCGAAAACGCCTAGATACCATTTTTGAATAGAATTGAACCATAATCACAAAACTCGTCCGCCATTTTGGAGCCGCCATATTTAATTTTTGGATTTTGACAGAAAAATCATGATCTAACAATTTTGAAAAGAATCGGAACATAATCACAAAAATTGTCCGCGATTTTGTTTTTGTTTTTTCCTAACAAAAATTTAATAATGCATTGTTACCGGGATTATGTACACCTGCCAAATTTCAAATCAATTGGAGGATTAGAAGTGGGTCAAATTTAACTTGCAAGATTTGATTACAGACAGACACACAGGCAGACAGATACCAGGACAGGTGAAACTAAATAAAAGCTTGTGATAGAATAAATTATTTGCGTAATCAAAATGTTATTTTCTCGTTTTGTTCACTGGTATAGACACGATTATCAGCTCTACTCTCTCTTTCTCTCCCTCTCTAGAGATTCTTAGATGTGAGCTTCCTATATCGTTGTAACCGTTAACAAATCTTTTTGACCGTTCTCTGTTTCATTAGAATACAAAATATATATAAAACTTTCTAAATTTTTCTTATAACAAAATATCGATCGCAAAATGGGCGAACTCAAAATTAATTTATATGCCCGATTAGATAACATAATATTTCCTTACTACTTATAATATCTCAACTCCTCTTGGAAAGTTTAGTCAGACTCTCTTTTTCCAAAAATGAAAATGAATGTTTCTACATTCAATATTTATATATTATAAGGGCAGCTGCTGTCACCATATGCATAAAAAAATTATTATTAAAAACCTTCATTAAGACAAGCTTTCATTCAGATGCACTAAAAAGTGAAGGATAATTGCTTTGGATGTGTGACGTAGGTTATTCCGTAAGTCATAGATTCAAAAGCTTGTCGCGCAAAGTTTTCAGTTCGAATACAAAAGAGACAAGCTTTTGAATCTATGACTCACGGAATAATCTACGTCACACACCCAAAGCAATAATTCTGTACTTTTCAGTGCATTTGAATGATATCTTGTCTTAAAAAAGGTTGTTTATTAATTATTTTATTTTGTGCCTTATAATACTTCAGTGCGCCTTAATCTATGCACTTTTGTTGAAGCATCGTTATTATGAGGCCTTGTTCCTGTAGGTTCTGAGCTATGTAGTCCTTCAATGATGAGACCATCTATACACTAAGTTATCCGCCATCTTGGAGTTGCCATCTTCGACAAAATTCATAATCTCCGACCACAAAAACCCCCACATACCAATTTTGAATAGAATCGGACCATAAACACAGATATCATCGGCCATCTTGGAGTCGCCATTTTGATTTTATGAATTTTGAAGAGATATTCATAATTTTTGACTCTGAAAACCCCCACATACCAATTTTGAATCGAATCGAACCATATACCTAAATCTCGTCCGCCATCTTGGAGTGCCATTTTGTTTTTTTTTTAAAAAAATTGGGCCCCATTTCAACTACATAAATTTTGACAAAAAATTCATAATTTCCGACTCCGAAAACCCCCACATACGAATTTTGAATAGCATCGGACCATAATAACAAAACTCCTCCGCCATTTTGAAGCCGCCATCTTGAATTTATAGATTAAAAAAAACATAATGTCCGACCCCGAAAACCCTCATATACCAATTTTGAGTCGAATCGGACCATAATCACAAAACTTGTCCTCCCTCTCGGAGCCGCCATCTTGAATTTTTCAATTTTGAAAGAAAATTCACAATTTCCGTCCATAAAAACCCCCACATACCAATTTTGTATCGAATCCTTCCATTATCACTCGTCCGCAATCTTAGAGCCCCAATTTTGTTTTTTCTCCAACAAAAATTTCATATTGCATTGTCACCGGAATTATGAACATCTGCCAAATTTCAGCTCAATCGGATGTAGGCAAGTGATCCAAAAATGCATTACAAACTTTGAACCGGAAAGAATGACAGAATGACATACGAACGAAGCAAGTTAAATGAAAGCTTGTAAAAATTAGATTTTTCTACACATAACACCAATTTTGATCACCATTAGTCCGTCGGATTTAGATTCGTGCCTTCGGCTTGATATGCGAGGTATTTTTTGAATAACTTTTCTTTTCAATAAATAAAATAGCACTTATCATTTCAAGTAAACTTTCTCTGGATGTATATAAAAAAAATTATTTTTCCTTCTCAATTAAGATGAATCTTATGTTGATTTCAAATTACCTTTTTCTTCACTATATTTTCAAATGATACACAAAATAACTTCAATACATCTATCAGTGAAATATTCAAAACACACTACATCTCAGTGAGCGAAAAAATAAAACTATTACAGCACGAAAAATCAATAAAGATGAATTAAAATCGCTGCCCATTTGAGAATAGGCAGAAAACAACGTTCAATTTCAAACCAATGCACAGTGTTGAAAAAATATAATAACCCGGCCAAAAATGAAAGTTGAAAAGTGTTGCATTATACTTTTACAATGAATTTTGTGTATGGGATATCCCCAGCTACAAAATACCTTCATGTGCAGGGATCAAAGTCAGCTAAGCTTCTCTTCATTTCGGTCCAAAGTTGACATTTGTCGAAGTGAAACCTTCAAAGTGACATAATTGCAGTTTTTCAATATTTTAAAAAATAATGAAAAGTTTTTGATTCAAGATGGAACGAGTTTGTGAATACATCGTTATACTATATATTGAAACAAATTTGATCAATAATATGGCAAGATGTGGAATTCAAATAGATATTGTTCAAAATTTTGTTGAAGGTTTCGTTCATGACGTAACATTTCGGAGCAAAAATATTTGCAGTTGTTTGTATTCTAATACAGTCTTTGTCAGACACTGAAAAAAAAGTACGCCCATTTTTGCCCCTTTTCTATAAAACATTGAAAAATATGTACGTTGCACCCAAAATTATCACATACATTGCATTATATTATGGTATGCAGTGTTTATTTAGATTCTAGGAATTAAATATTGGAATGTTTTTAAAAAGCACTTTGCATACACCAAAAATGTACTCCGTCTCGAAGGGGTTATTTTATGTTAGATACACTGCACACCAGCAGCGATGGAATGACCAATATTTCCTAAAAGTGGGAGCAAAATAGGCGGACATTCTCTTCGGATTAGCAATTAAAACAACGATTTAACCAATAATACACCTTAAAAATCTGAATTTGTCTCACTTTCCCGTACTTTCCGTAATTACGACGGTTGAATAATGAATCTCTTTGGACTGATGAAAATACCACCTACTATCTCATTCCACCTGGAAAATATGAAAGATACGAAGGTGTTTCCACAAGAAGTGAGACAAACTCGATTTTTTCCGGATTTAAATTGTTTTAGGAAAATTGGCAGAATTGTTGTTCTGATTACGAATCCGAAAATATTTTCGGGCTATTTTGACTCCTAATATGTCTTTTCGTAAATATCGGTTGTTTCATCGCTAATGATGTGCAGTATATAAAATCGAAATGAAACCTTCAAGTCAGTTAGTACATTTGGTGTATCTTTCAATTCAGCAAAAATCACAATTTTACGTCATTAATTTCGGAAGTTACGGGGATGTTTCCAGGAGAAGTGGGACACACTGTATATTCAGTAAAGTTACCTAATTTATTCACATTTACAAACGCCATATTCATCCTTTTTTCAATTCGTTCATTTTGATTTCAAATTAATATAGAAACCTTGTAAAACCAATTTGGTTAGTAAAAAAAATGGTTTCCATTCAACAGCCGCCATATTGCATCCACCATTGTGAATTCGTCAATTGTGATGACAAATTCTTATTCAGTGACCCCAAAAACATACTCAAATAAACTTTGGAGGATGTATATTTGTTGTCCGATTTTTGGCCAGGATTTCGTGGTTTTGCGACTCTGTGCAATGTCTAGAATTCAACATTTCGTATTACTATCAATAAAAGAGTTCATATTTCTCCGTTCCGTTTCTTCTTACGAGTGACCTGAATTTGTACCTGAGTTTTTGTGCATGAGTTCACTGATACTCAAAAGTTATGCACCAAGTTAGTTTTTCCAATTACAAGGCCGCGACTCTCGTATGCGGCATTTCTACCATTCTTCTCCCAATTCCAAATAATGTTCCCATTTTTCCACTACGAATTTTCCTGTCGACACTCGGAACAATTTGACGGATTTACCCTTAGCCGCCGAACTGGCTTACAATACAAGATTTCCCGACTACTACTATCGTTTGAATTTCTTAGTCCTCGCGTTGGACCATTGTCTCGAAGAAAAATATCTTCGATGATTTCGACAACTTCCACCAGACTCGCACGTTCCTGACGCCTCGCGACATGAAGAAACATCAGGACCTGGGATGCTTTCGCATCCCATAGGAACGAGCCGAGTCGCCCCCCAAGGAAGACTCCTCGATCTTCCCATTTCTAGATGCCCGTCAAGCTCAAACGACGCTATGCTTTGCATCCTGATTTGTCAAAAATGTTCCTCATGGTCTAGGCTTCCCAGCGTTTCTATGGAGTGTCAATCTGTAGATGGAAATGAACTTATTCGTTCGTGCAGAAATATACAGGGTGATTCAAAAGTACTTTGACAAACTTCATTTTGGTTTATATCAAATAACTTTCGAAATACTGACCTTAATTAAACGAAAATTGGTGTTGAGGGGTTTTTTGAGGTGTCGAATTCGAACCTGATGTTATTATTGCTCTTACTCATAGGGGGCGCCACCTACACGTCTTTTTCTTTTTTTAAGATTCATAACTTTTTTGAACGTACTTCTAGCACATTTTTCAGTAAAAAAATTAATTCATCTAATCATATCTACGTAAACATGCTACCCTTCTACAAGTCGCTATAAGCAACCGTTTTCTAGATATTTGGACTTGAAAATTTCAAGTCGATTATTTGATAATCGATGCGTGTTGAAAATATTACCATTATTTTACATTTTTCACAAGAATGCTTAGGAAATGAATTCGACGTTTAAGTAAGAAGTTTTGTTTTTTTGTAGGGGGCGCCACCTATTCTATTTATTTCTACTCGTTTGAAATAGTTATTTTTGTATCAAGGGTGCAAAATCTGTATTGGTTTTAATAAAATTCGCAAGAAATATCAACATTTTATTTCACGAAAGTTTGAATATGTAGAATAAAATAAAATAAAGGAAACCAAATTCATTCAAATAAATTGTTCAAAGTGTCCACCTTCAGCGAAGATACAGGCATTCAGTCTTCTAGTCATTGAATCTCGTACCCGCTCAAAAATTATTGGTGTGTTTCTTATTGTTTCACAGGCATCTACTAATCGTTTTCTTAGATCTTCCTCGTTCGCTACTGGACTTCAAATGTCCCCAAAAAATCAAAATCTGGCGGGTTTAGATCTGGGGACCTTGGGGCCCACGCCTGGTTGGGTTCTTTTACACCTCTAACGATCCATCGATTTGGATAGACAGTGTTAAGGAATTCCCTGGCTACAACGCTAAAATGGGCCGGAGCCCCATCATGCATAAATCACAAGCGGATACAAATTTCTAATGGTTCATTCAGGAGTAGTCCTGACAATCCATTTTTTTCAAAGTATCTGTATGGTTGCGCCTTTCAGTCGGAATGGAAGAAAGAAAAGACCTATCAAGTAATTATCAATTATTGCCGCCCATACATTTAAAGAAAATTGATACTGATAATGTATTTCACTAACTGCGTGGGGATTTTCCAGAGCCTAAACATGGTTGTTATGAAAGATTGTGATAGCATTTCGGGAGAAGTTTACATATCTTGAAGAGTACATATCTTAGAAATTGGTTGATTTCCAGCCAATTTTCGGAAAAACCACTGACTCATAGTAATGCGTTGGGAAAAAGAGCTTGTACCCTTTGAATATGGTATGGATAAAATTGTTGATCGTGGATAATTCTCCAAACTGTGGAATTAGTAGTGAAATCAGTAGAATTGAGAGCCTCAGCAATTATTCTTGTACTTGTTTCTGGATTCTCCTCGAGAGCGTTCAAAACAGCTTCTTCCAATTCTGGGGTTCGGACTGCTCGTGGTCTTCCAATAATATCAGCTGCCCTCCTAAAACTACCTGTTTCTGCCTCGACGGTGGAGATTGGTAAATGTTGTAACTGAATGCAGTTTTCGCTTAGGAAATCACTCCTGGTAAATACGTCTTGCTTCGCGCGCATTGCCATCCGTAAGGCCATAAACTAAATGAGCATTATTGTTTAAATAATCCATTTTTTCAAAATTAGTGTTTTAAAACTCACAGAAACTTCAACAAAACAACAAAACGTTTAACTGTCACATAATATGTAATTACCAAAACTACTTACTCATACGTCAAATTGATTTCCTAAACTGAAAAAGATGTGTAGGTGGCGCCCCCTATGGATAGGAGCAATAATACCATCATCGAATTCAACACCTCAAAAAACCCCTCAACACCCATTTTCGTTCAATTAAAGTCAGTATTTCGAAAGTTATTTGAAGAAAACGAAAATGAAAATAAAACTTTAACACCCTGTATCTTGGAAACGAAGTGTTTCCGGACATATATTTATTCGAATAATTCATATTAGAATATTGTGGGGAATCCTCCTGAAGTTTGTCGAAGTACTTTTGAATCACCCTGTATGTTTTCATCCGAGGAAATACCGAATTTCTATATCGAAATATGAACCCTTTTTATCATGTGAATTTCATTCAAAGCATTGAAATTTATAAAACACTAACAAAAAAAATTAAACAGCTCACCCTGGAACCAATCTAAAAATCAATAACACCTACAAGGTGTTACATCGGCGCTATCTTCCAGCACTCCCCCTATTACGTAACCTCTAATAGGGTCTTCTTCGGGTGAATACAGGCGTTCTGCTCGGAGCAATCCTGTATCATTTATTTCAACACCACAACACGTATTATTAAAGGATGCGATGCATGTTACCAATGGCAGGACTGACCAAACAAGGACCTTCCCGGCATGTTCCTTGCGAGCAGCATCGATCACACGTCTGCTCGCCACCACGCCGGAAACGGAAGTCTTCGTCAACTCATCCTGTATTGAACAACAATTCTATATAGTACATAACCTCTACTTATTGACTCGATGTTTATTGTTATCATAACTTAAACTCATTACCGTACAAACTTACCTTTTTAACCGACGAAATCATAAAGAAGGAGGTTCTCTAGTCGACCTGTATTTTTTTATGTATGATCAGGCATTACTTTTTACAGAGCAGTTCGATTTCGAGGATTTTTTGTTATTGGATAGGGAATTCTTCGAAGTTGGTCCCATTTGAATATGAAAAAGAATCACATTTAAGGGATATTTCCATGGTATTACAACAAAAATGAACAAATCCATAAACGAATATGAGTTTGTAGGTTATTACTCGACTTAAAATGATTTAACTAATGTCTAATTTTGTTAATTTTTCAATAATATTTTCGTTATCAACAACAAATGTTGTTAAATTATAGGAACATTATACTGAAATACGAAATTTGTAGAGAATTGTATGCTCTACATATATAATGAATGCAAGTATCATTTATAGCATAGGAAGCGAGATATTCACGAAAAACTGATTTTTTTGACATTTGACCTTGAATATCTCAAGACGCAGACACGAGATTTTGTGAGAGGTTTGAGCCAACTTTCAAAATGCCACAACAAAGGCTTATACTAGTTTATAGCCTATAATTTTTTATTCCGAGGTGAAACCCCTAATGTGACTGGATTAGTGGGCAAGCGCTCGGTAACTTTCATTTCACTCAAATACAAATTATAATCACCCACCTTATTTTTCTGAAAAATAACATAGCAAGGAACGTGTAGGTTGGTGTGTCCAAATGAAATCAAAATTTCGATCACATCAAACTTTTTATGAGACTGGGAAGTATAAGAGCGAGAGGGGTGACAGTTGCCTGTTTATACTTTCTTTGGTGTTACTGTATGTCCAATAAAAATGTGATTTCCACATATGAAGATCTATATGATATATATATATATATATATATATATATATATATATATATATATATATATATATATATGAACAGGATCAAATTATAGATAGCGACACCTATAATATGTGTGGTGAAGCTTAGACCTGTTATCGTGGAATTTTGAAGACACGAAAATTTTCGTGCAACATCAATAGGTCACCGACAGATGTCAGCATAGGCCAACCCACGATACCAATAGTCGTACTTCTCGTGCGTTATGAACGCAATACAAATAACGAGAATATGAGAAATCTGTTAGGAATCCAAGAGAGATCACCATCCGTGACCTATTGATGTTGCACGAAAATTTTCGTGTCTTCAAAATTCCACGATAACAGGTCTAAGCTTCACCACACAGATTATAGGTGTCGCTATCTATAATTTGATCCTGTTCACATTTTTGTACGTACCGAAAGGTAATAATTCCACGAGATATCTGATACGAATTTGAAAGAGACCACAGGCCGTCCTGATGATTGGGAAACCATGAAACAGGCTGTAGACCATAGAGAAACTAAAAATAAAGAGAGTTGCCAAACCTGCAGTAAAAGTTGGCACCACGTTTAGACAGTGGCGACGTATCTCGCAACTGGCCGAACTAAGTACAGTTGGTAACACCGATTGAGATAAGGCGGGTTTTTCAAATGTGTTACTTTTATATGATTGATATGGTATATATTTTATAAGTGATCGATTTGCCATTCTTGTATTCCATATGAATGGTCGTATCATATAAAATACTGGAATGGCAAATCGATCACTAATAAAATATATACAGTAATCGATTCGTAGAAGCTGTTAGTTCGTTCGTGGTTAACATAAAGTTCCAAAGTAAATATTTATTTCATGATATCAAGAACAAAATTAAACATCTTATAAAACACGAATAATAAGTTAAACACTATAAAAACACATTGTGACGTGTTTCGCTAGGGTTTGTTCTAATAACCCTTAAACTCCTAGAAAATCACGTTACTTATGACGCCAGAATTTTAGGCAGGAAAACTTTCCTTTCTCTATTTCAAATCTCGGGCGCCAGATTTTATAGTGGTTTTCTCCACGGCCTAGGGTAGCTACAGATGGAGATACGGAACGTCCAGGGGTCTGGTATTTTGACACTTTTTGAATCTTTACAAAAGACTGTATGCTTTAAGTACAATTTTTGGATACTGAACGCCGATTGCTTTTATGTCTCCCCAAAGAGACAGACAGACAGAGATGTCTTTGTTTGGTTTTTTTTCTTTACAAATTTATATTTCTACAACTTGACTAAATACGTCTGTTGCGTAACTTCAATACTTTATAGGAAATAGAAAGGGTTTTTGTTTCAATGGAAACACAGGGTGTAATAGGTATTAAATTAACTGGTATATTCAATAAATTTTGGGCACAACAATTTTTGTGATACAAATATTTTTGTTTAAAAGAAAACGGTCTGGCACATTCAAATGGGGTAATACTTATACCGATACATATATAATCCTATCTATCCAATAGTATGGGAATGATATTTACCTTCCCGGTAAATATAACTGGCCAAATGAACAGTAATTTTCCGGCAATTTAGGGTATAAAATGATCTACTCTTGAGAACGAAGAAAACTGTTTCTTCCTGAACACGGTTGTCTGTCTGACTCAGAAAGTGATTTTTCAAGTTTATGAGCAAGCGTCTCATAACATCCCGATTTCCCCTTGTTAACCCTTACAAAATTTGAATACTACGTGTCACTTGTATATTACCTAAGCTTCACGTTGGTAATAATCCCGGCTGTGATATTTTGTTTCTGTTCCTTAAAATAGCCCTTTTCTTCTACGACTGTTCTCGTTAACAAGAATTCTATTTTGTTTCCTATTGTTTATGCTCGGCGATTTCCTGAGCTTAGACAATATTAACAAATGGGCGTGGATACAGACGACAACGCTTCACAGTATTTTCGTGTTATAAAATCCCTTATTTCCCCCTGATGTAATCAAAATAGTTTATTTACCCAAATCACCTTCTCAAGTCGCTATTATGAATTTTTCCTCCTGAATATAACTATAAATCGTGAAATTCGTGAATTTTGTTTTGCTCGGCAGGTATTTTCAGGGACAAATAAACTTTTCAACGCATTTATCGCGTCCGATGTTCCGATTTGGTTAGTGCCTGAATCAGGACAACGGGAAATAATTATTGTTATGTAATTGGTTTATACGTCAATTGCTTAAATTCGGTGTTTTCCGAACTTAAGACAATAGAAAATTTAAATTCACTGATTTAAGTGAGGTAAATATTCGCGTCAGTTGTTTGCATTCGGCGTTTTCCCTGAACTCAAATAACTGAAAACATAACTCAATAATTTTAATAACGGGCAACTAAAAGAACTATCTATGTAAGATTTCCCTTGACAAGAAAAAGAAAACACTTGCCAGAGCTTATGTGAAAATTGTTTTCCGCGGGGACGCAAAATAAAATGGTCTACTTTATACTGTTCAATTTGGCAAATAAATCATATATTTTTACCCGTAAAAATAACCAACAATTGACTAAAATGTCAATACTACCCTAACTTAAACACTCAATCGATTTCACCAAAAAGTTCGATTGAACCACCCAAAAATAAAAATAAATCAAATTTCACTCTGTAGTCTTCTGACCAACTTAAACGTTTCGGCAAATGCTCGAATAAAAGAAATTATAATAATGCAGAAAATATATTTAACTTCTCAGGCAACGAATTAACTCAAACTAAAAATACTTTGGCAGAAATAAACTGTAAATGCCACGACAGATAATTAATTAAATGAAATAATAATAATATATATAATGATATGTAAACGCCCGGAAACGTAATTGAATCAAATCGAACAATATTCAAAATAGTAATAATAAACCTCAAGTGTCTGGCACACGGAGAAACCCAACTCCAATACAACTTATTTACTATTTCCACTTACGGATACCTCACCTCTACTGGAACTCAACTCTGCTTTTCACACTATGCACTTTTACTGATTACCGGACTTCGTATCACCACTGAATTCAAGTAACAAAGATCAAGTGGTGATGCTGATTTTCATCGTCTCTTTTATAGATCCCGAATGTATGACCAAACTAGACGAAAAAGCACAGTAAGAAAGGCGCGGTTTTTTGTCTGATGAACTGAAACTGGACCGAAAATCTGAGGGATTATTTCGTTCCTGATACAAAAAATGATTTGGTTTTTCTCATCCCGATTTTCATTTCTTTCTCGTCTTTTACAAAAACTATCACCGGAGCTTTTCACCCTTTTTATCAAATCTAGAGAAAAACTCTGTTATGTTTTATGCATGATGTTGACGTGAATTCCAGTAGCTTTGGGTATATACCTTACTTTCTAACAGGGAATGAGATATTTTGCCAGACCAGAATTAATAGAAACCCCAAATAGGCAGGGACGTACCAAAGTTAGGTTGAATATACTTTAGCCGTGCTTAGTAACGGAGCTCTAAAAAAATGCTTCGTTACAACATTTTATTGTATCTAGGACAATGTACAACTACAGACAAAACAATAATAAAACTCCGAAGAACAACAAAATTAAAAATATTCTTCAGTCGCTTATCATCAAATCAACCAAAATAAAAACATTACATTTACAACAAACCTTCAATAATTTTGTTAATTTATTAGCACAAAGGAGACCATGTACTTCGTACTTCCTCAAATGGTGATAGGAAATGAAAACTGATGGATGGAAATAAGTACCAGTTTGTGAAAAAATTTCTGCAACTGATGGATGGAAATAACTATCAGTTTGTGTAAAGCAGCTTATATTTTACCTTGTAAAAGAATATTTCGAGGAATTTCAGCGTCAACTCGAATAACATTCCATTTTCGACGTTGGGTTCATAATTCAAGTCCATGGTATAATTTCTATAATTAATTTTTCGATGACAATTAACAGTAGAATTCTGAAATTATTACGTGGTTTGTCATTTTCTGACAAATGTCGAAATTGGAAAATTATCATGTCGCCAGCACAAAACTGTGTGGGTGTTTTGTGGTCGCCAGTCGTCTGTTGATTGCGGGCAGCGCCTCCATGCGCGACTGGCCGTACCAAAAACTTGGTGGTCAAGATCGCCAATGTTTCAAACAGTCTCTTTATTTTTAATTTGTCTATGCTGTAGACGGATGGTGATCTCTCTTGGATTCCTAACAGATTTCTCATATTCTCGTTATTTGTATTGCGTTCATAATGCACGAGAAGTACGACTATTGGTATCGTGGGTTGGCCTATGCTGACATCTGTCGGTGACCTATTGATGTTGCACGAAAATTTTCGTGTCTTCAAAATTCCACGATAACAGGTCTAAGCTTCACCACAGAGATTATAGGTGTCGCTATCTATAATTCGATCCTGTTTACATTTTTGTACGTACCGAAAGGTAATAACTCCACGAGATATCTGATACGAATTTGAAAGAGACCACAGGCCGTCCTGATGATTGGGAAACCATGAAACAGGCTGTAGACGGATGGTGATCTCTCTTGGATTCCTAACAGATTTCTCATATTCTCTATATATATATATATATATATATATATATATATATATATATATATATATATATATATGTGTGTCCCTTGCTGGGAAATTTATTAGGTGGGACATGATGTGGAAAATCAGTAAAAAAAACTTTTATAATATAGATTGATCACTAAAAACAATAATACCGTTAGAAAAAACTATTTTCGCAATCAATTTTTCGTTAAAAATGACTTTAAAAATCGGTAAATTCTCCGTCCGCTCGGAGTGGCATTTCGGTAGCGTGACGTCACGATACTGTTGGGTCTAGGACCGGCTACATGCATCGTGTGGAAATAACAGTCGATGAGGAAGATGTAATTTGAAACAATTCCTGTTTGGATTGTGCAGCTGCTAAAGGTAGAAAATATAAACGAATCCATAGTAATGGAAATAATATTATTAAAATCCAGAGAATCAGGATTTTTTATAGATTTTTTTGATTGGGAAAATCCATGTTGTTTGTGATGGAACTATGCAAAAATACATCAGAAATTGAGTTATTCGTAAAGTGTATTTATTTATTCACGTAATTTCGGGAACTTACAACTAGAAATTTATTGCACTACTCTTTTTATTCGTCGGAAACCACCTGAAAATTAATAAAACTTGTCAGTAACTTTTCAACAATATTTTTTAAGCAGAAGCCATTTTTTTGTTTTCAGGGGTTGTAAACATGCGATAGCTTTTTTGATGTGGTTATATCGCCGGGACGAAAAACCTGCTATTACCGAAGTGCTATTGAAAAAAAAACGGTTTAGTCTACAGTAGAAACAACAAAAAAATCATAAAAAGTATACGAAACGATGCGAATTTTCAGTGACAGCACAGAAAAAACAAAATGACGTGCAGTTCACTCGATATTACTATAATTTTAAAGAGCATGATATCATGTCTATTCATCAAATCGTAATAGAATATAAAAAATCGAATCAAACTTCCGCTCATGAATTTATTATTTTCGCGAGCACGGTTTTGACAAAAAAATTGTGTGAATTAGCAGAACTTTCGAGTAGGTCTCATAACTACTCTTCATTGTGGCATGAGTTGCGATATGGTCGAGTTACAGCCTCATTGTAAATGCTCATTGAAAATGTGGGTCATATTTTTTTTTATGACTAATGTATGTAGTTTTCCATATCATGCTTCAAAGTGAAATGATCCTCGCAGCAACTTGATTGTGTTAAGCAGTAGAAGAAAAACTCAAGAGTCATCTCTATTTTAGTGGTAAGTTGAAGATATCTAATCAAAAGACATGTTTAGGGATCTTGAGATCCCATCATCAGTTTGAGTACAAGGAAAATCTCCAATGGAAGTACAAATTGAAAAACTTTTATAATACTGGTTATATGTGGCACATTGGTTGAGAAAAAGGGGGGTACTCATGTGTGATGAAAAATATTCGTAATGTTATCTAATTCTAATATTTAAAAAATGATGTGGTAAACATCGAGACGCAATAATGTAGGGTGTTAGGACCCATCATCAGCCATACGTGGAAATTCGGGAACAAAATATGGAATCAAAAATGTTTTCTTCTACTGCTCAAATCATCCACTCCACTTTGAGCCATGGACTTCTTCCTAAGTAAACAATTGTGTTTTTGTTGGTATGTACCACTTTTTCTTTCTTTTTCCCTCAAAGAGCACGCAAAAAAATTATTTTTGCGGTGGTTTTCTTGTTGAGTTATTACAACCAGGTACATAACACCAACGGTAACTCATTTTTGGAGTAGGCATTTTGAAATTTACAGAATGAATATTAATAACGACGCTAACAATAAACACTTCACATTATTAGCGGCAGCTGAACATGCTCGCTGCCTACTGCAGAAGAGAGGATCAACGGGCCCAACAGTATTGTGGCGTCACGCTCTCTCTCCAAGAAAACTCGGCGTTTTCAAAACGCTGTAGCATTCTCAAAACTTCTTTTAGAAACGTAGGAAATGCGTAGATTCCAGATATGCAATAAAAAAATGTCATGCCCCAACCTAATTCCACAGAAAAATAATGCATATGGTTGTAATACGAGTTTGAATAATAAAGGGGGGGAGTGGTAGGTGAACGAGCGCTTGTCAATTCATTATGCAGCTCGTGACGTCAGCATCCTCGATATTCCTGTATTTCTTTACATCGCCCAATTTACCTTGACTGTTTACGATTGAAATATGCCAGAAATAGATAATCATGAGGAGAGCCCTTGTTAGCATTAGCACATTGATTCAAGTAGAATGGCACTTGAATCAGGGTTTAACATCCGGGTGATAATGGGGAATAGGGCCATTCCTATATCTCCCCTTCACTTATGAATGAAATTTTGTACATAGATACGAGACACAATTTCGGATTGACAGACATATGAAAACAAAATGGCCGATTTCCGGTTTCGCCAGAATAGCCACCAACTTCGATTTTTCAAATGGAACACCCTGTATGTTTGATGTTTTTCGGATTCTACGACTCAAAATACATACGACAGTGTTGCCAAATTTTTATTTTACTATTGGAAAAAAAAAATTTCAGCCCAGGTGGCCTTGATCAGGTTAAAATCTATACCTGTAGTCATTTCATCGATAAGATCAATAATAAATCCTACAGCAGGAATTGAAATTTTCTGAACGCATTCTTAACGGAAAAATAGTTTTTGTCAAATGGTACCTACCGAGGGCCATCTTGCCATTCGATAGCGGAATTAATTACCAATTCAACGATATACATTATAAACCACTTTCTTTTTGTTCAAAACTAAAAACGATCAATTATTGAATTTGTACAATATTTTATACGATGCCTACAAATTCCAATGAGTTATCCATTTAGGTTTGATGAAAGTTTTTTTGAAATGAAAATAATCGTTATTCTTGAAACGAACAAGCCGATATGATATTGATATACGGAGATTGTGCTATATGCTGTTAGTTATCCGTTAGGACGGCACCCATCGAGGACCTATTTCAGAAAATTGGAAATTATGCTAAGGAAAGAACCAGCTGATCAAAACCACATCCACTTCATCGTCAGTGAAGAAGCGGAAACTAATGTTTGCTAATAATGTTTTTTTCTCCATCTGCCTCAGTGCGAGAATTGGAAATTGAATGTGGGATCAGCAGGAAAAGTGCCAGAAAAATATTGAAAAAACACACAGTTTGCATCAGCATCTTATGAAAATGACCCAGAACGGAGACCAACTTACTGTAATTGGCTTTTGCGTCATCATGATTTGAATAATGGTTTTGTCTCGAATATACTGTTTACATGTGAGTCTAGGTTTACGAATAATGGTATGATCAATAGGAATAATACAAAGTATTGAGCTCAAGAAAATCCTAGGTTGCTGAGAGAAGGTAATTTTCAAGAAAGATTTGGATTCAAAGTCTGGGTAGGAATCATCGGGACAAGAATCATCGGACCAATTTTTTCGACAGGCCTTTGACGGATCAAAGATATCTACAATACGTAGAGAACGATATTCAAAATAATATCAACGATTTACCTGAGAACATCAGGGAAAATATGTTTTTTCAGCGGGATGGTGCAGGACCACATAACGCTAATATTGTTCGGCAATATCTTAGGGATACTTATGGGAAGAAATGGATTGGAACAAATGGTCCAATCATACGGCCAGCCAGATCGCCCGATTTAACCCCCATTGATTTTTATTTATGGGTCACATGAAATCCAAAGTATACTGGAGGAGATCAACTTCTTTGGGGGACTTGAGAGATAGAGTTGATCGCGCATTTCAGGAAATTCCTGCTCACTGATAAATAGAACTAGTCTACGTGTTAGGGAAAACGGGCAATACTTCGAACATATCATTGGTCACTAATAGATAAAATGACTTTTCGATGGCTGTGAAACTCTTCTATTGAAAACAGGATAATGGTATTGTGAGTAATCATTTGTACGTTGAATGTTTCACTGTTTCAGTCGTTAGATTTATTCAAACAGTTTGATTATATTAAAGTTATATTTTCTGTAATGGGTATATGATCATTACATATTGTCAAGAATTTTTTTGGTAATTCATTTTTACCATTCTGAACGAAAGTTTGAAAGAAATGAATGAATAAGGATTTACCAATTTTTTTTCAGATTGATTTCATTTTGTTAGATGGCTCCTGACCAAAGAAAGTGGTACATAATGTATATCGTTGAATTAGTAATTAATTCTCTATCGATTGGCAAGATGGCACTGATAAAAAAATGCGTTTTAGAAAATTTCAATTCCTGCTGTAGGATTTGTTGTGATCTTATATGAATGGATTATTACTATGAGTTACCATGTGAAGTAGCAAAAATTTTAACCTGATCAAGGCCACCTGGGCTGGAAAAAAAAATAAAAAATTCAATTGTAAAATGAAAATTTGGCAACACAGTCGTATGTAATTTGAGCCGTAGAATCCGAAAAACATCAAACATACAGGGTGTTCCATTCGAAAAATCGAAGTTGGTGGCTATTCTGGCAATACCGGAAGTCGGCCATTTTGTTTTCATATGTCTGTCAATCCAAAATTGTGTCTCATATCTATGTACGAAATTTCATTGAAATCGGTTGATAAGTGAAGGAGATATAGGCATGGCCCTAGTCCCATTGTCACCCGGAATCAGTTTAATTTGTTAACAAAACATTCTTGATCACTTGTGAGCAGAAAGTTTCGTCACGAATATAATATTTCTTTATTGAATAATGTAGATTGGTCGAGGCAAGATCTTAGATCAAGCTTATCTCTCAACCCATGTGAACAATGATACTCTTGATCCAAGAGGTATCATGTTCATTCCGAATGAGACAACCTCTTACAACAATTATTGGTAATTTTCGCTCCATAATTTCATTCCAAAATACCATTAGTTTCATGCAAATGTAGTGGTGAGCTTGGAGGTGAATTCTTAAGCAAATATACAACCTGGGACATTTGTGGGTTGGTAGGTGTTGGATATGCGGGTCTTTTTCAAAATGTTCAAAAAATGTCGTTGTTTTTATATTACCGCTCTCATTGTTTTCCATCAAAAAATGAAAAGTTTAAAAAACTGTTACCCGACTACAGAAAAAATAAACTAAAAAGTAAGAAAGAAGTAAGGTGTTGATTGCTACCATCGTCTTTTGATTTGATATGTTAGATATTCCTGTTTATTTAGTGCTATTTAAGTCTTCTGGCAGTTCCACATTGATAACGTTATAATTCAACAACATATCAAAAACTCATTACATAGCTTTTACTCTAACTGATGGAAATTGACCATACTTTGACCAGATACACATTGAAGATCCTGATTTCATTATTGAAGTGAACACCCCAAATTCAGTAAGTGACCAATAAAATAAGAAAATGTATATTTAAATTCTACTTAATTAGAAACATCTTGAACAAAAAACTACTAACAATAATCTACCAGTCCCTTGTTGGGTCTCTAATACGTTACGGCATAATTGTATGGGGATGGCTTTATGATAAGGCACTTCAACAACTAAATATAATTCGAAATTATATTTTCAAAATAATAAATCACAAGAATAAACTTCATACTCTCATACAATAAGACAACATTAAATATCAGATCTCTATATTTTCACGCAAGTTGTATGTTCTATTCCAAACTGAAAAATAAAAACTTCATTAACCACTCAACAAGACAACAAAACAAAAAAATGTTAAACATACCATTCTGTGATAGGGCCAAACCTTTACAATTTCTTACCCACAAGTGATAAACAAATTAAGAATGTTAAAACCTTTTCTGAGGCAACAAAAGTGTTCATTAACGAAAACTACAATTATTATTATAGAATTCTCAAAAATATTACTGTGTAAAAATGTTGCGTGTAAAAATTACCAATTCTCATTTTAATTATTCATAATGTGCATACTATTTTGTTTTCCTCATTCCTAACTGAAATACTGATATCCTGTCCTGAATTGAATTTGTTACTGAATCAAATTTGTACACAAAACTAGAAATCCCTACTGGCATGACTATGAAAATATATTTCTGAATTAAAAATATTACATAAAATGTCTACACTGTAAATTTATGTTTTTTTTTGCTGCATATACAGGTGCTTGCACCTAGGTGCGATAATAAGCAGTAAATAACAATAATGAGTATTGTATTGTAAATTATATTTAATAACAAAATAAGTTACAAAAATAACAAAGGAATGTGAATATCTAGTAGACCATATGCACATACACCTGATGTAGAAAAAATAACAAGTGATTGACAACACAAAAAACATACATGCATACGAACTGTAATCATTAAAAATATATTTGACGAAACATACTTCATTCGCTCATCTTCAATGATTTTAAAATTGATATTACACCCATGGGTCCCAAACTTTTCCCTTTAAATATTTTTGTTCCAATATGGCTATCATGACGCTGTACCAATCGAACGAAGAACATGGATGCCGTCCTACTTGTGTCGAAAAGTTGTAATTACTCCTGTATGTACTATCATAGAATAGTTTACGAGTGTCTCAAAAACATCGCAATATCATACATAAAAGAGGTGTGACGTAGTCGCTGTGACCAGAAGTGGCAACTTTTACGTTAACAAAGTTGTACTAACGTCGTAACGCTATCGTAAATAACGTTAAAGATTCATTCGCATAACATGTACTACGGAACGAATTGGCGTGGCGAATGTCAAACTAACGAATTATTTAGATTTTGAATGCTAGATGTCATTTGTTTATATGTCATGAGAGCAAATTATAAATTCATGAAAGATAGTCAAAAACAAATACAATCCCAGGGAACGATGGACAGATTAGATCTTAGGACAGATGCAAGGTAAGTAGTTCAAAGATTTGGCGTAACACCAGGTAGTGGTAATTTCGACAGGACGATTGTACAATAACCACAAACCTTAGAACTCGGACTGAACTCAGACTGAAATTAATGCATCAGCATTGTAATATGATTTCAATTAATATCCAATACGATCAGACAACTCACACTACTGGATTCAATAAAAATACTATACAAATGTATGAAACCACATACAAGCGATAGTTGCTAGTCTCCTCACAGCAATAACTCATAACTGATATGGGTAGCCACTAAACTTGAAGTTAAAGGTGGTGAGAATCATCCACTATACAAAATAATCGTGCTAACGGGTTTATTGTGGTTTTCCAGGAAGAGTTTCCGATAGGATGAGACGGTTCCGTTGCATCGAAGCGCTATGACCTGATATCCTTTTTTTTCATGAAATATACAATGTAGGCATGACGGAAATAAATGAGTGGACTGGAAATACCAAGTATTGACTATACTGGACCCGTTTGGTACCAAGAGCAAATCTACAACGTAACAGACCTTATCAGTGGTTTCAATTGGACTGGAACTTGTCAAGTGTTTATGCAGTCAGTTTTTGACACGTAGTAAAGAGTCTTACTTGTTGAAAATATAAAGACTATTAGTAGAAATATAATTTTAATTATCTTTCCTTGTTCTGAAATTGTCTGAATCATTTTTTCTGATGGTAATTTCGGGGTAGGTACTCCTTCCTCTTTATATTATTTGAATATAAGGAGGGCGAGCCATATTGCCTATCGTTGACAATTCCTGAGTCTTCCAGATATTTCATGAGCTCGATGTTGATGGCTTTTTCCATGACCTTTGAAATAATAGATAGCAGTGCGATAGGTCTGTAGTTGCTAGGTAGGGCCTTTTTGCCTTTTTTAGGGACTGGCTGTACTCTTGCAATTTTCCCAAATTTGGGCGGAAATACCCCAAATTGTAAGAGTGGTTGAACAACTTGCAAAGAACGGTGTCAGTTCGGGGCACATTTCTTGAGAACAATCGGCGGGATTCCGTCAGATCCACAGGCTTTGTTGGTGTTGAGACCCAGCAAAATCTTTCTGATATAGTACGTTGGCGAAGGTGATCTCGGGCATGTGACTGTCAATAGGTGTAATGTTCGGGGTTGTTTTCCCGATGAATCCAGAGTGGAATTTCCAGCAAATAGGTGCGCAAAGATATTGGCTTTTCCTGGGCAGTCGTTGCTAGTGTTCCATCTTCTTTGGTTAGAGGAGAAATGAGCTGGAAGTGATTTCTTTCCACAGCTTTGGCGAAGACCAAAATGAACGGGATCCGTTAGGACATTCAGAGTTTTGATCTTATTTTGGCATTGTGGGCATCTTTCGAGCATTCTATTGTCTCTTGCATATGCCTCTAGGGCCCCGACATATGCTGCTCTGGTCTCAGGGCCGGATTTTTAGCCATCGATGGTATGCTGCCTGTTTGGAAGCCACAGCTCTAGGCAGTTTCTGTTGAACCGGGTCTTATCGGATGATGTTCTTCTTTCGGTATTCGGTATGTAGGTTTGCATCCCCAACATGATGATTTCAGAAATTGTCTCAGCACATTGTGTTGGATCCACTGAAGAGAAACAAACTCTCTTCCATGGAAACGCTAGAAAAAAACATACGAAGACCTTCCCGTCGGCCGAATTGTAATGCCACATGAGACAGGGTGGTATTGTACAGCTCGATGGAAAATGGAAAAAGCATGTTGTGGAGATGAGGTGTGATCAGAGTTTCAAGTGGGGCACAAACTTCTATTATATACGGGTCAGGATTGGTGGTGAGAAAAAGATCCAGTGTATTGGCAGACTGGTTGTTGACATCAGGGATGCGGGTTGGTAGCTCGACCAGTTGTTCTAGACCGTAGTGAATGGCGAAGGCCTCGGCTGACGACCCGCATCATCTGTTTTGTTAGAAATTTGAGCCGGCAGCGTTATGTACATTAAAGTCTCCCATAATTATGGTTTCAGCTGTTGGATGGTTCTCCTGAATGTAGTCCAGTTTGAGTGATACAAACTCAAAGAGGTCGTTATATGAAGGTTCATTAGGTGATAGGTAAAGGCAGCAGAGGAACTTAGTCAGTTTGGTATCAGATAGCTTGAACCACATCACATCAAAGTCTTTCGGTTCCAAACTCTCTTCACGCTGGTATGAAAGGTTAGCCTTAGCGTAAAGGCAGACTCCACCTTTGAACCTGAATCGAGAATGGAGTTCGTAACCAGGATAAAGCATATGGACCTTGTTGGTGGACGAGGTTTACTTGTGTTTCTTTAGAGCCAGAATATCCGGTTTTTCGTCTGTAGGTGATGGTGGACGTCATTGATGTTCTTGTTGAGTCCGCGGATGTTGCAAAAATTAATCTTCAATGTTGAGTCCCTCGAGTACCTCTCGCCCGGAAATCCGAATGGAGAGGTATTTTGCTTCCGGAGCGTGTCTCAAATTTTAGATATGACGTCATCGACAATTTTTTTAAATATCAATCCTAATTTTTTAAGACTATTCTTGAAGGGTATAGTAAGTTACACATGCATACCAAATATCAAATTTGTATTCTTTGTCGTTTGACAGATATGTAACAAACATCAACTAATGCGAGAAATGAAGGTTGTTTAATTATGAAGTTGGGAGAAAATCCATATTTTCCCCCCAATAATTTGCCTTCGGTCCGTCCCTGATTTATGTCAAGAGGTATGTGTTTATAATTTTTTGTCAAACTTGGTTGATGTTGACAATGTCAAACAAAGAGGTTAAATAAAAACAGGTAAGGAGAGTAGCATCGTATCGAGCGAGGATATATACCAAGGTTATTAGTTTGTCGTTTTGTGAGAAACGACGTTTGTTGAGAAATCTAACAAAATGCCGTACTCAACTGAAACCCTCAAGATTGAAATTTTAATGATGATTGGCTACGGAGATAGGATAAGAACACAAAATGAAGTTATTCATTTATTCAGAGAGAAGTATCCTGATTTACCACATATATCGCAGAGTACCATAAACAAGATTGAAAAACAGTTTGGGAAAAATGGGCATTTAAGAAAAACAAAGAATCATCGTCAGAGTGCCCTCAATGAAGATGTCGGAATGAATGTACTCCTCTCTGTTGAAGAAAATCATCATGTTCCCACTAGGCAGATAGCTAGGGAACTCGAAACTAGCCAGTCTTTAGTGATGAAAATTCTGAAAACCCATGAATTTCATCCTTATAAAATGACAATCCTCCAGGAACTCACCGAAGATGATCCAGATAGAAGAATCCAATTCTGCGAAGAAATGAACGATCTTCTAGACAGAAATATTGTAAACATAGAAAACGTCCTGTTTTCTGACGAATCAACGTTTACGTTAAATGGTGAGGTGAATCGTTAAAATTGTCGTTATTGGGTAGACAACAACCTACACTGGATTAGGGAAGGCCACACTCAATATTCAGCAAAAGTTAATGTTTGGGCAGGGATTGTTGGTAATCGAGTAATAGGACCAATTTTCTTCCAAAGGAATCTCAATGGAGATAGATATTTAGAATTCTTGCGGGAAGAACTAGTTCCGACTTTGTCCACTCTGTTTCCTGATCCGGATGAAGCCGATGTGCCGAATAGAAACATCTGGTTTCAACAAGACGGTGCGCCTCTCCATTTTAAAAGACCTGTCCGTGCGTATCTGGATGATGTATTTCCAGGCAGATGGATTGGTAGAAGAGGAGCTATTGAATGGCCAACACCTATGGACTATTTCTTATGGGGGTACTTGAAAAGCAAGGTTTTTAACACCAAACCGGAAAACATTGAGCAGTTACAAGAACGAATACGACAGGAGTGTAGACTAACTTCCGCCCAAGTATTTGGAAATGTTCAAAACGAGATCAAATACCGTTTGGGATATTGTCAGTTAGTTAATGGACAACATTTTGAGCATTTATTGAAGAAACATATCGAATCTCATTTTCGAATTAGTTGATGTTTGTTAAATATCTGTCAAACGACGAATAATAAAAATTTGATATTTGGTATGCATGTGTAACTTACTATACCCTTCAAGAATAATTATAAGAAAACTATGATTGCCATTTAAAAAAATAGTCGATGACGTCATATCTCAAATTTGAGACACGCTGTATAATAT
This sequence comes from Gonioctena quinquepunctata, assembly GCA_018342105.1. Taxonomy (NCBI): domain Eukaryota; kingdom Metazoa; phylum Arthropoda; class Insecta; order Coleoptera; family Chrysomelidae; genus Gonioctena; species Gonioctena quinquepunctata. The sequence continues at coordinate 89,704 of JAFIRS010002693.1, read as the reverse complement.
TTTCTTACATAAAAACGAGCGCAATTCAAAATAAAAATCGACCTGTCCGGGCATATTTCTAACAAAACAACTGTCTTTGAGTTACTGAATTTATTCCAAGTTAGAAACTCGCACTGTATATATATATATATATATATATATATATATACGCTTCAGATATCTTGTAAGGCAGATTTGTGCTTTAGCATTTCAATTTATATAACACAATATAACCAACAAAAAGAATCTAACTGAAGGTACATAACGTAGTCATCACGACCAATGTTCATCTGTTTATAAACCTACGATACATTACATGAGTACGATATGTAGAATCAGTATAGAACTCTTGTCTATGATACGTAGTCATTGAAAAGTTTCAAAAATCTATTCATTAGAACCACATAAGATCATTGTCATAATAAGCTCACACAACTACTTTTCAGCTTTACTTATCGACACCTACAATTCATTCACGTACAAATCACAGTAGAACTTTATCTCGAGAATTCTTCATTGTACTCTCATAATAACTACTCTACAACATCATAGCAACGCCTAAATGTTATAGAACGCACATTAACTTTTTGGTTGTGAAACATGGCAAATGCGTAGTCTTTAAGACGTTATAAGAAGTCATTATTTAAATTTCATGACTCTGTGCTACTTGGGAGGGTTTTTACTTCGTCTGAAGTTGTTGGTGTCAAATACATAGAATTTGTATACCGTTCTAGCTCCGTCTCTTTATCGTGTTCTATTTCTATTTAAGCTGCTAAATTTATACCTATTTCAGAAAAAAAGTTATTGAAATAATTTGAGATTTCCTCTTTATTAGTTAATTGAGTTCCGTCTTCCAGAATTATTTTATTTATTATTATTATCTGACAATTTTTTCAAATGTTTTGACAGTCTTGTGAGGAAGATCCCTCATTTATCTTCATTCCTATAAAAATTAATGAAAATATATTATTAAACTATTTGCAAAACGTAGGTATGTATTTCCAAATTCGTTGCATGGTAAGGTGAATGATAGACTTGTTGTGCACAAAGGGTGAGTATATGTACAAGTTTTCATTCTTTAATTTGAAATAAAAATATTCATGGATATAATCAGTATTTCAACTCTTCCTGAGTGAGCTTGAACAATTCTTATTTTCCATAGTATTTTTTAATAACATGAGATATCTTTTCTGCAATCATGTAAGTCACTGCGTTTGTATGACCCCTCACGGATTCTGGTATCACTCCCGCATCAACAACTCTCAACCTCTTCATATTATGAACCAAGCAATCTCCATTCACCACTGAAGTATATGGTGAGATCCCCATTTTGGTGGTACCAATAGGATGATAGATACTGGTGGAGATGTGTCTAATAGCACAGTACCAATATTCCCTATCTGATTTTTCATTCTTCAACTCTTCACATCCCGGATAGGTGCTGATCAAAGTAGCATTTATGTTTTTGAAAGCTGACGTTTCAGTCAAGCTCAATATGATCTTGATACCTTGATATGTTGTTTCGATGTCTACGTTTCCGTCATCAGAAAAGTACCTTGGATCGATTAGTGGAAAGTCTATCGCACTATTGGACTTCAGGGTAACTGATCCCCTAGATTTAGGTTGGAGATGCAATAGAAGGAAATTGAGGTCTGTCGTCTTGCTGAATCCTTCGAATACTTTTCTGTAATCATCTCTGAAATTGTAAAGTATTTTCGAATCGATTATTGGCCCGCTCATTGGTGGTACTGAGAGGAACTCCACATCTGGATCACCTTTTCCGGGTGTTTTTGTATTGATGAAACCTATCTGCTCACAACCAGCGCCATTAGTCAATGGTGACTCTGCCTTCATGTACCTCATAAGGTTTTCCTCCAAAGTTCGATCTGGAGATGTCAGGTTAGTCCTGAAGAATAGACTAACGAACATGGCATGATCTATCAAGTTTTTCCCAACTGAAGGTAAGTTGTTCTTTGTTTTGATACCCAATTTTCTCAACTCGTTTTCGGACCCATACCAGATAACAGAAGGAGTTGGGGACTATTGATTGATCCAGCGGATAGTATAATTTCCAAATTGGCTCCAGCGATATATCTTTTGCCATCTTTAATGAACTCCACACCATGGAGGCTGATTTACGTTTCGATAGAATTTTCGTTACAAAGCATTTAGAGTTATATTTAAAATTTGATCGTTTCGAATCTGATGTTATCAATGTACCCATGTGGTCCGTTACTGCGTTTGTTGAATTTGATGTGAACTGGAGCCTAGATATACCTAACTGATTTTTTCCATTATAGTCCGCCAAATATTTCATACCCTTTTCCTCAGCAGCTTCCAGTGGGCTTCCGCTGTAATAGAAGAGGGGGCTGTATGGTTGACATGAATGTGGCCATCGTGTCCATGGTATCCTTCATCGACATTATCAATGTCAATATGTTCTGACATTTTGAAAAAGGCAAGACCTCTTCATATGACCAACCAGCTAGGCCAAGCTTGACCAGTGATCAGAAATCGTGCACTCGAACATACATCATACCATTTATGGTTCCAGATCCACCAAGACTTTTCCCTGGGATAAAGGGACTGGTTGTCCACCATTCCTGGAAAAGTGGTGTTTTAATGAGTTTATTGAAGATCATTATTACGGAAAGTTAATACTGGGTGGGTATATAGAAAATATAGAAAATTGAATCTCCAAAGGCCCTACTATTACCACGTTTTGTACAGTCATTGATTGTTTACTACGCCAAGACGGAACAAATCTCGAAAATATAGAGAAAATCATACTGAACAATATGAATATTTCATAATTTCGAATGGTTTTAATGAACTTTTTTCTCATTTAATAAATCATTGATGCAACGTACAAATAACCACAATTGAAAGTTGTTTTATTTTTACAAGCTTTTATTCAGTTTCACTTGTTAGTTAATTCTTTCGTTCGTTTGTTAGTTTGGGTCAAATCTTGCTAGTGAATTTTGACCAACTTCTAGTCGTCCGATTGAATTGTAATTTGGCAGGTGTTGATAATTCCGGTGACAATGCTTTATGGAATTTTTGTTAGAAAAAACACAAAATGGCGGCTTTTGGATGGCGAACGAGATTTGTAATTATGGTCCAATTTGATTCAAAATTGGTATGGTGGGTTTTTCAGGGACGGAGATAACGAATTTTTTGTCAAAATTCAAGATGGCGGACGAGTTTTTCATTATGGTCCGATTCGATTCATTGGTATGTGGGGGCTCCAAGGCGGCGGAAGAGTTTTGTGAATATGGTCCGATTCGATTAGAAATTGGTTGGTGGGGGGTTTGGGGTCGGAGATTATGAATTTTTTTCAAAATTCATGAATTTGAGATGGCGGCCCCAAAATGTCGGATGAGTTTTCTGGGAAAAGGTAGCGAAAATTGGGACAACTAGTATTTTGATGAAACTTTCACAGATGCTTCAAAATATGCTTCACCTCAGCTATCGAAAATTTGGCGCGGAAAAGGCAACTTTGGGAAATATGGACCTTTGAAGTTAAAAGAATTGGCCATTGGAACGTCACTATATATAGACGATCCTGGAGACTCTCACTTGTTTAATTTTCCAGCAACATAATAACTGACCAATAATTCACTTAATTATCTTATTTTTCTTCTCACAGATTCATTGCACCATTACACTTTCTAGCTTTGAAAAAAGTTTTCGTGCACTCCAAACTGGTCCAAACGTCAATTCAATTACTTTTGGCTCCATCTATATATCTTTCAACGAAAACGAATCAAAAACTAGTAACAATGACTGCCGTGGAGCTCTGTTAGTTACAGTTACATGAGTTGGCTTTGGTTCGCCTTTTATTCTGGTGAAAGTCTGCGCAACTTGTCAAAAGCTCCGGTTCATTCTATTGGTGATCTGTTGTGGTCATGGGCGTGCATGTCGTTTTAACACCAAAGTACAGTGCAAACTAAGATACTACTCGCCACTGTCACTGCCACTGCGCTTATAACTTCTTCACCAGAAGAAAGGCGATGGCAGTATTTCACGAAAAGGGCAGGAAGTTAAAATTTCCTGCACCATTAATATAACTCTGCGATCCTACTTGATGTTTTCCGGTGGGGACTACTTTGGCCTTTGGTTTCTACTCTCGCCCATTTGAATGTTCTTCCTCTGGAGAATATTATTAATTGGGGTACTATTTACAATTATATAACGATTTTGTACTTTATTTCTTGAAATTATGGCTCTGGAAAAGTGTACAAATAATCCTCGTTATCTTCATCACTAAATGACTTTGTTCATGTTGGTAAATTATAAGTACCTTATTTTAGAGAACGTATATTTTTTTTTACTAGTCTTCAACAATTTATATAAAAACTTTTTAACAAAAAATTAAACCGACGAAAAAATCAACTGAAAAGCAAAAAATAAAATAAACCTTCTCAGTCTTAATGATAATTGAGCTCCTAAACTGATGTAAGTAACTGATTTTGAGTCGGCGCCAAACAAACAATTATCGAAGATCATTATCTATGAAAGAAGTCATCAAAACGCAGCCGTGCATCTCGCTGCCATCATTTTACGCTTCACCTAATTCAATTGCTAGTTTGTTTGGCGCCGACTCAAAATCAGTTACTTACATTAGTTTAGGAGCTCAATTATCATTTAGACTAAGAAGGTTTATTTTATTTTTTGCTTTTCAGTTGATTTTTTCGTCGTTTTAATTTTTTGTTAAAAAGTTTTTATTTTTTACTTTTCAGTTCCGTATTTCATCGGTTTAATTTTTTGTTAAAAAGTTTTTTTTTATTCAATTTTTTGTGGCTAAAGGCTACCAATTACTACCTACTTGTTTTTTGATTACTTCCAAAATACTTACTTACCCACCCTACTTCAACTATTACCAGTTAAATAATAAGATTATCTACTTTTACTATTTGTTGTAATATAAATTATTTTCGTTGTTCTGGTTAGTTTATTCCATTACTTTGTATATCATTCCATCCTCTCATAAAATATACTGATTTTGACGGATGTGGAACAAGAATAATGTCAGTAGCGATCTGTCATTGTCAACTACGTATGTGTATGCCAATGTTCACTAGTGAAAAATCAATTATACCCTATTTTTCTACCCGTAAGGGTGGCTAATTCCTTTCGAAATCCAAATATAAGGTATACCCTATCTATTAAAAACAGAATCATCCATATCGAAGAACCCAGTACAAAGTTATGCCTGATAGAATCGGTTAACGGACCAGAATTCAGAGGGTGAGTGATCAATATCCTTCATTTTGTTACCCTTAGGGGTGGATTTCATCTTTTGAATTCGAATGGGACCTACTACAAAGTACACCCTATCCACTGAAAGAAGAATTATCGGAATCGGACGCCTCAGTAATAAGTTATGCGTGATCTTACATAAAAAAATATGATGGAAAAAAAATATACGGGTCGAATAGAGAACCTCCTCCTTTTTGGTTTCGTCGGTTAAAAATAGCACTATTTTATTTTACCAGAAAATAAAATTTACGCCATTTGACAATATGATCATATAGAAAATGAATCTGCAATACAGTATTCTACCGGCTGATCTATTTTTAGGTCTGCCCATAGAGAAACTAAAAATAAAGAGAGTTGTCAAACCTGCAGAAAAAGTTGGCACCACGTTTAGACAGTGGCGACATAACTCGCAACTGGCCGAACTAAGTTAGTACAGGCGGGTTTTTTAAATGTATTACTTTTATATGGTTGATATGGTATATATATCATAAGTGATCGATTTGCCATTCCTGTATTTCATATGAATGGTTGTATCATATAGACTTTGTTGTGGTTGAAATAAAGTTTCAAAATAAATCTTTGTTTCATGATATCAAGAAGTTTAACAACATAAAAAAACATTTTATTTTATCTAGGACAAGGTACAACTACAGACAAAACAATAATAAAACTCTGAAAAACAGCAAAATTAAAAATATTTTTCAGTCTTATCATGAAATCAACCAAAATGAAAACAAATTACATTTACAACATACCTTCAATAATGTTGTTAATTTATTAGCACAAAGGAGAACGAGTAGGTATAACAAATACTCCAGTTTGATGATAATCATTAAGTAGACCATGTACTTCGTACTTCCTCAAAGGGTGATAGGAAATGGAAACTTTTGGATGGAAATAAGTACCAATTTGTGAAAAAAAATCTGCAACTGATGGATGGAAATAAGCAGCAGCAGCAGCTTATATTTTACCTTGTAAAAGACTATTTCCAGGAATTTCAGCGTCAACTCGAATAACAAAACATTCTATTTTCGATGTTGGATTCCGAATTCAAGTCCATAGTATAATTTCTATCATTTTTCGATGACAATAACAGTAGAATTATTCTGAAATTATTATGTGGTTTGTCATTTTCTGACAAACGTCGGAATTGGAAAATTATCATTTCATCATTCGTCTGTTGATTACGGGCAGCGCCTCCATGCGCGACTGGGCGTACCAAAAACTTGGTGGTCAAGATCGCCAATGTTTCAAACAGTCTCTTTATTTTTAATTTGTCTATGGGTCTGCCTACAAACTGTACCCTCAGTACTGAATCATAGATGGCAGCACACTAGTTCCAGTAAAATAGACATTTGTTATTCGTTATGTTTACCTGTTATCATATCTCTCTGTTCACGCTGATCAATTATTAGTACCATTGTATATAGACTATATACAATATTAGTACTTTATTTTAGAGAACTATTACCCAAAAAAAAAATATTTGTAATGTTCTTACCAGTTTGGAAAATAGCACTCTTTTATTTTAATCAGAAAAAAAACACACAATTTGACAATCTGATTATATAGAAAATTGAATCTGCATTACAGTTTTCTTCCAGCTAGTCCATGTTTAGCTTTGCCGAAAAACTGTACGTTCCAAGGAAGGAGCGGGGGAGGAAGGCAAGTGGACGGTATAGTCCATCCAATATCAATTGCAGGAGCTGTTTCTATAGGGAGCAAATGAAAACTCACTTCGCTAACACGATTGTATATGCGAAGAAACGGAACAAAAAATAATCTGTACTACTCGTAAACATTTTCCGTCGGCAAACGGTAGATCATAAGAGCCGATAGTCAACGTGGACTCGAGTGACGGCTGACTGTTGTACAACCGATTCGTCTGGGCCAATCAAGTCGGACAATCAATGCTGGTAGGTGTGTCTCACGCGTTATATTTGTGTTTTAATAGATCTGAAAGATTAAAAACCAGTAGCGTCTAAGGTCTTGGTATGTGCCGATCGAAATACGTTTTAGGATATAATAATAACTTACATCAAACAATGAAAGAAATTATTTTTTTTTCTTAATGTATTTGTATAAATAAAAGCTTGTCTTTATTTTTTTTTCAATTTTCATTTTTATGAAGTATTTTTAAAATCTTAAAATATCTAAATAAAATTAGTTATCTCCGCCACTGCTGCTCACAGGATTTCGCCGCAAGACTTTTTTATGCTTCTGCAATTGCTATTGGGAAAACTATAACTCTCGTTCGCATATAATGTGAAGGGGATATATCATCCATGGGCACTCGACCTTAAGGGGAACATGGTGTGAGAGAAGTGAGTGTATCTGAGAACAGCGATAGCGAGCGAATCTAGCGTGTGTAAGAAGGTATCTGTTTTTTATAAATAGTTATTAGATTGCGTTCGAATTGCCTAGTAATGTTATTGAAGTTAGGTTAGGTTGTGTTTCTTCTTTTACGTAAAACAAGGATTAAATTAGATTTCCTGGTAAGCAAGATACGCAAGCGAAGCGAGCATGTGCGAGAGCGTTATTTTTAATTGGAAAAATTTACATTGGTTCAACTTGGTTATCAATGTTAGTCAAATTAGGTTAGGTTATGTTCCCTTCTTTTACTTTGGAAAATTAATGAGTTACATTTCCATTCAATAGAAAAAAAGAATTTCGTTCAACTTGGATAGCAATGTAAGCCAAGTTAGGTTAGGTTGTAGTCCTTTTTTTTGCATCAGAAAGTGACAGTTGGATTTCCTTCTACTTGAAAAAAATGGATTACCTTCAACTTGGATAGCAATGTTAGCCAAATCAGTTAAATTATTTCCATCTATCACATAAAAAGTCATCAGTTACATTTCCTCGTAAACAATAGCATTTACTTTTCATAAAAAATTGGATTGTGTTCAACGTGGAAGCAATGTTATCCAAGTTAGGTTGTGTTCTCTTCTTTTATTTTTTAAAAACTAGAAACACTGGCGTGTCTCGTTCACCATAAAATTGAACTCAGTCACGTGGTTGTGACATTAACTCATTTCAACCATTTTTTTACATCATTTTCCTAACTGATAAACATCCACCTGTTTATATATGCGAACAAAAATGTAAAAACTTTTTTTTATTCGGACCCGACTTTGTAAACAGTTAAAGTAAATCTCCTTATTCTAGAAACAAATTGGCAACGTCGCATTGTCTGCTTCCAAAGTATTTTTCAGTTCAAGTTGGCTGTCATTTGTCAAACTTGTTATTTATACTGTCAGTTCAGTAGTAATTATCTAGAATGAAATTTATGCTTTTAACTTGGTTTTAAAAAATACTAATTGATATAATTTCAGTGAATGAATTGTGACAGATACATAATTTCCAGTGTTTTCATTTGAAAACAGTACATTTGAATCGGATTGATACACAAAATGCCGAATCTAAAGGATTGTATGCCTAAATTGGGTAAGTTCATCATATGACATTTTATCGAAAAAAAAAAACTAAAAAGGGCTTTCCGTGCCAAATTTTTATCATGTTTCAAAGCATCTGTGGAAGTTTCATCAATATACCCGTTGTCCCCATTTACGCCACCTTTTCCGTTTTCTGATTATGGTCATATTTTATTCATAATTGGTATGTGGGGGTTTTCAGGTTTTGATATTAATTTTTTTTTTGGCAAAATCTATAAATTCAAGATGGCGACTTCAATTTGGTGGACGTGTTTTTTTATTTTGGTCAGATTCTATTCAAAATCGGTGTGTCGTAGTTTTTGGGGTCGGAGATCATGATTTCTTTCAGCTCAAAACTTACAAGAAAGAGACCTTTTAATAACGATGCTCTATTAGAAATGAACAGATTGAGGCCAACTAATTAGAAAGCAAACAATAAAATAACTAACAAGAAACTTTTTTTATAGACATGCTTTCATTCAAGACGTGTACTGAAACGTCCTACTAATATTATAAACCCGAAAGTTTGTAAGTATGTTTGTTACTCTTCCACGTAAAAACTACTGGATGGATTTTAATGAAACTTTACAATAATATAGCTTATACATCGGAATAACACATAGGCTACAATTTATAAAGATATTGTGTGAGTTGTCCAAAATATGACGATAAGTGTCAAGTAAGTAGGAAAAAATCTACCATCTCTGCGAGCTATTCTGGCGACGATGACAAACCGAGTGCGCGATACTACGGTACGGTCCAGCGGCACTATAGTATATATATATATAAATATATATATATATATATATATATATATATATATATATATATATATATATATATATATACATAAATATACTTGAAATGGGAGCTCACCTTCTATTGGTTGCACTTGGTTATGAAAAAATGTGGTTTTATTGTCACATACTCTATTCCCGTCATCATAACGGGATGAAATACATACAGGATAAGGGGCTAATGGGATAACGCGAAAAGCAAAAACGGGAGAGCGGGATAACAGAATACCGCGATAATGGGTCAACGGGAAACGGGATAACGCGATAACGGGAAACGGGATAATGGGATAATGGGATAATAGGAAAACGGGATAACGGAAAACGGGATAACCGAAAACGGGATAACGGGATAACAGGATAACGGGATAACGGGAAATGGAATGACGGGAAACGGGATAATGGGTGAGGTGGATAACGAGGAATGAGATAACGGGAAACAGGATAAAGGGAAGCTGCCAAAGCCACAGGCATAAGCTAGATAGAAGGAGACAAAGTGAAACATAACAAAAAATATAAATTCCACGCGGACGAAGTCGGGGGTATCAGCTAGTATAAAATAAGTTTGAGTCATCGCTAACAATGATTTAATTATTTTTTGTTGAATTATTTGATTTCGAAAAGGTTGTCGCACGAATTGTAATAAAATGAATACTTACCAACCAATCATTGTCTAATGGAATTAATTGGTACCTACTTTTATGAATACTTTGTGAAAATAAAATACTTTGACAAGTTCCTAGCTACCAACCAATCACTGCCCAATCAAATTAATTGGGACCTACTTCTGGGAACACTCTGCACGACAAGCTTTTTGAAACCAAATGATTCAACAAAAAATTATTAAATTATTGTCAGCGATAACTTAAACTTATTTTATACGTTTTAGTACACATTTATATTAAGCGATCAGCAAAATATCACAAGTCGCCACGTTGGTTGTTCAGCACAGACTAAAAGTATTTTATTAGAATTCATGATGTCACAACATTGTATCGATATTACACATACATGCAAAAGTAACAAGAACTATGAACAACAGATGGCGCTACAGCCACTAAAACATGATTTGAGCTCTATAAATCAACAATTTATTTATTTGCCAGGAAAGTAATTGTTTTTTCGCTTGTGGTCTACCACCTATTTCAATTTATAATGAATTTTTGTGAAGATTCTTTCAAATCCCCTGTTTCTAATATTACACTACACATGTTTGGCTCTCTTGTTTGATGTTCACGCCTTGTCGGGCATGCAGCCACTCCTATCGAGAAAGAATATAATTGAGATAGGCTAATAGCTATGTAGTGTTTCTTTCTGTCACTAGGTACCGCCATTTAAAAGTAACTTTTTCTTGCGTACCTAGAGGTGATTAAGCTTGATGGTGTTTTCATTTGTGGCTTCGGCCAGAGGTCTTTGGATCTCTGACTGGTGACTACTCCGTACTGATGAGGGCCAGAAGCCTGAAACCGTTATACGGATTGTTAGGCGGACCTGACAAAAATTTAACATGATCAAGTCTATCAGAAGGATACATTTGCAATCAATTTTCATTGTCAATGGAAGTTTGCATAGAATTTGAGGTGGATATCATTCAATGTTCTGCGTGGTATTTGCCAGGATAGTATTTATTTTTCTCTCGTCATCTATTGTGTTTCAATTCATATTGGATTTTTGTGAAGTTGACTCTTAAGTCACTTGTTTGTAATATTACACTTCACTGGCTCTCTTGTTTGGTTCAATAATGGATGTTTCCTGTGCCTTGTGCTTCAATATATTCACCATTTCCTATTCCCACACGTTGAGGACGGTCAAAACTGTTATAGTTGTTAAATCACTCGAATCTGCTTGACATATGGTTGCTAGCTGGAATCCACAAACCAATACTCGGGTGTCCCATAATTTTGAGCGTGAAACACTCTTTGAATTTTGAGTAATGGGAGAGAAGCAAAAATTCTAGTTATTTATTTATCCTCGTAAGTCAACGAATACTTTGCCGGCAATAAAAGCAAACTTGCTTCTTGGGCGTATTCCAATATTTACTTGTAGTTAACTAATATTTTCCATCGCAAATGAGATTTTTTTTTAATTTGATATTGAAAAGAAAAACATTATCAATTGGATAACGAAAATCTACGATAAAAATTGAGCTATTTATGTAATAATAGAAAACAACTGTTTTCCCGGCTAAAGCACATTGAACTACAACTCACGGATATTGGAAAAGGACCCTCACCCAAAGGAAAAAATCAGTTTGGAAAAATATATGAAAAAAGAAATTGTGACATATTGGACAAATTATTAAATTAAAGAAAAAAAACCATCCTCAAGTGGGAGTCGAACCTTCTTTAATTTAATAATTTGCCAATATACCACAATTTTCTTTTTCATGTATTTCTCTCGGACACAATTTTCCACTTTCGAAAAACATATATTTTCATTTAGATGGTTGCTTGATTTTTCGATCCAGTATCAATTGAGAACTCATGTAAATGAATGAGGCAAAGAGATTCTTTCTTTTGTGTTTCTAATACCTTCTCGAATAACATCTGTATATACAGGGTGTAATCTCTTGCACACCCGTGAATGACGAGTGTATAATGCCATTTTATAACGAATTACAGTGGTTAAAAATCAGAAAAAAAAATTAAAACATGTTTAGTTCTTTTCAAAATTCGACATAATTTTGATTAGCGCCTTCCGCCTAATTTCTGGTGATCTGCTCAGAAGAAGACCTTGGCAATTGCCGAATGCAATGAACATTCAACTCGACATTTGAATAAGGTAGAATGTTGAACTGATTGTGAGGTGAATTCACATATTGCAGGATGCCTGAGATAGATATCCAATTTCAAAGTGAAGAAAACAACTAACCTTGTTATATCCAAACTGGTGATGAAGTCGGAACTAGTTGAATTCATACTCTACTTTGAGGTACTTATCATAATTATCACTTGTAAGAAACAAACAACACACACAGTATTGAAAAAGGAAACATTCGCAATTGAATATCGTTTTGAAAAATAATATCACGACCATTGTAGCGATTCAGACATTCACAACACGTAAACTGAACACTGTTGCCAAACAAGATTCTCGCATGCATGATTTACACAGCTGTCTACGAACGAAAGTTTGTTAGATTCTTTTCTGATTGGCTGTTGAATGAGATATCTTAAGATCTTAATCCACAACTAATCAGAAAACAGTACGCGATGTGCACGAAAATTAATTTGAACAGCAATGTCTTTGTCTTTTAAAAAACATGACATTCTATCAAAAATTATGTATATTATATTAATATATCTACGACAAAGAGAATAATTTTCAAATTAATAGGCGAGATCGCTAATTTCTGTTTGGAAAAAGTACCACATGTCCAGAACGATGAGAAAAGTAATAAAAAATTTTTTCAATTTTTTTTTTTTCGAAGTAGTTTTTTCAAAAGAACTTTCCCAAAGAAATTCTCCTGTTTGAACACTGCGAAAACCGCCCAGGATGTGACGTAACAAGTTCAGATCCAAGATATTTACATCGTTGCCAAGCGTTATTCATAATATTTCCTTACAATGAGAGCAGTCCGAAAAAATATTGACATAGCACTCGATATACATACATATTATTCAAAACTAACTAAATCAAGGACAGCTATCAAATACAAAGTCTTCATTTCAATATAACGTATGCTGACATAAGTTCTGATTTATTCATGGGATGAAAGAGAATAACGTTTCCTCAGAAGTTCCACAAAATAGTGACACTGGCAACTCAGGAAAATGCCAAATCAATGGACTTATGACGTCAATAACGCTGTGTTAGAATGTCTCACTGAATTTGAGGGTATTAGAGCAGCCCATTTTGCTATTACTCGCATAACGGGATAATAGGAAAACGAGAAATGCACATAAAAAAACAAATTGTTGAATCAAATAAAAATTATTTGAATCAAACAAATAGAAGGGTCGTATATGCACGACAGAATATAATCTCAAAATGAGTAAAATTATTTCTTGGTTTGGGATCAAATTTCAAGTTTCAATCACTGAAACTAATTGCATAACCAAATATCTTATCGACAACTCTATTCATAACTCGTTTGGCAGAAATTTTGTTTCAACCATGTAATTATTGCGTTGAATCAAATAATCAGATGTACAAAATTTCAAATCAAAGAAATGTTAGCATTGCATTGAGAAATCCATTTTGTCACCGCAATATAAAAATTCCATCAATTGAAACACCTAAGTTTTGGGATGAATGTTATCTAGCCGGGTCAAGCCAAATAAGAGTGACCGAATAAATTTGGTTGAATCAACAAATTCTTTTTTTCTGTGTGGGACTGAAGTGTAAAGGACAGATAATTACTCAAAACCGATGGAAGATAAGTATAGAGAAACCCATTACAAACCGATGCAGGATTTAATTCCTTATTTGATAGGCTACCCAATCACAGGGTGAGTTGAAAATATACTCTCGGCAGTCACAGTGCTATTTGCTCGCTCTTGTTTAAAATCTACTTCAACGTGATGGGAACATTACCCAAGCAAAGGTGATATTGCGTTACGAAAGTGACTCCCACAGCAGCATACACCACTAGAGATCTCTAGGAGAAGGCCACTGAGGAGACCATTGTCATAGCCCGCACTTCGGAGGACCTACAGGTAAGATCTTGAGGTCTCGATTATCAATTTTTTATGATCATTTCAACCTCTCACTATTCTCATATTTTTCCTCTCAACCGCATAAAGATTACAGTCCACTTATCTCTTGAGTTTGTGATTTTCTTATAAAAATTGCATGCACACAAAACATTGGTCGGATCGTTTAAAAAATGTCTCATTGAAAACATTGAAAACTATGTATAAAATTTTGTCATTCTTATTTTATCGTACTATATTTTAAAATCCATGAGTGCAAACAAAATTTGGACAAAATCTTGGTGACACAAAAACGGTCAATTTTGCAAATTGGGCAAGCTAATAAATATTAGTTAAAAATGACACGCAGTATCTGGAAATACAATAATATACAGGTGATTCCATCTTAACTAGTGAGTTTTTGGTTCACCACGTATAAACGAAAGAACTTGTATGCTTCGAATTACTTCCAAAATATCTGCTTTGCGTTCCCGTCTTGATCTCCCCACAGGGAAATTCGTAGCTTTTCAAAATAAGAGACAGATACCACACTAATTGGCCACCCAGTATGTTGACCGTCAATTTGAACAATAACTTTTTTTTTAATACTTAAATTGACAAATCTGTGAAATTTATTCATTCGTTACCTTGACAGCATGTTTTTTGTGGTATAGTGTTATAACCCCAATTCATTTCTGATATGCGAAGGTATTGATCGAAGTTTGGAACATCACTAAAGACATTTTGTTCGCCTCCAGCTTCTAACAGAAGGACGTTCCACTCGGAAATTTCAGATAATCTACTTGCCAGAATAGAGCCAGCCGATCCTCCGCCAATGATGATAAAATCGTATTTTTCATAATCTGCAAATAACATTTCGTGACAATAATACTCGGACTCGAGAAAATTTAAAAATGACTCAAAAGAGTCTT
The DNA here is from genome assembly GCA_018342105.1 of Gonioctena quinquepunctata. Taxonomy (NCBI): domain Eukaryota; kingdom Metazoa; phylum Arthropoda; class Insecta; order Coleoptera; family Chrysomelidae; genus Gonioctena; species Gonioctena quinquepunctata. Next base: position 74,672 of record JAFIRS010002693.1, on the reverse strand, counting down.
TTTGTACAAGTGCCATTGAAAATGACGTTTTTCGTTCATAAGTATGTGAATTGAAAACTGATGTGTTGATTTTTTTTTAATAATAATAATAAATATTCTTTATTATCATAAGACATAATCTTGTTGACAAAGCTTGGGCAGAATATACTTATCATAGAATAATAAAAACTTTTTAACAAAAAATTAATCCGACGCAATACGGAACTGAAAAGTAAAAAATAAAATTAACCTTCTTATTCTCAATAACTAGGCTCCTAAACTAATGTAAGTAACTAATTTTGAGTCGGCGCCAAACAAACAAGCAAATGAATTAGATAAGGCGTAAAATGACATCGAGATTCTGATAATTTTTTTGAAGTAATTTAATGATCTTCGTTGATTGTTCGCTTGGCGCCGACTCAAAATTAGTTACTCACATTAGTTTAGGAGCTCAGTTATTGAGAATAAGAAGGTTTATTTTATTTCTCACTTTTCAGTTCCGTATTTCGTCGGTTTCATGTTTTGTTAAAAAGTTTTTATTTTTCAATTTTTTGTGGCTGAAATCTACTGATTACTACCTACTTGTTTTTTTATTACTTCCAAAATACTCACTTACCCACCTTACTTCAACTATTACCAGTTAAATAATATGATTATCTACTTTTACTATTTGTTGTAATATAAATTATTTTTGTTGTTCTGGTAAGTTTATTTCATTACTTTGTATATCATTCCATCCTCTCATAGAATACAATGATTGTGACGGATGTAGGAGAATAAAAATAATGATATTAGCGATCTGTCATTGTCAACTACATATGTGTGCCAATGTTCACAAGTGAAGAATCAATTATTCCCTATTTTTCAACCCGTAAAGGTGGATAATTATATTCGAAATCCAAATATGATCAACTATGAGGTAAACCCTATCTAATGAAAATAGAATCATCCAAATCGAAGAACCCAGTACAAAGTTATGTCTGTTAGAATCGGTTAACGGACCAAAATTCAGAGGGTGAGTGATCAATATCCTTCATTTTGCTACCATCAGGGGTGGATTTCATTTTTTAAATAGGACCAACTCCAAAGTACACGCTATCTACTGGAAAAAGAATTATCGTAATCGGACGTCTCAGTAAAAAGTTATGCGTGATCATACATATAAAAAAATAAATTTTCTTTAAAAACGCGACTCCGCGGTAACGAAAGGGGTTATTCTGAAAACAGAAGTCAGTATAGTAACATGTTCAAATCAGTTCATATTATAATAGAGAAAAGTCTTTACGACATGGCTATTCCGACGGTCATGATAGTTTACTAAGAAAGTGAAAAGTCAAGTGATAAGTCAATTGAATAATACCACAGTAATGTCAACTAAATCAAATCCACCAAGTTTCTTTAAAAAAAAAAATAATAAAAAGACATAATGTTCAAAATAAAAACTCTCCGGTATAAGATTATAACCCAAGATATTGTTTTGATACACGGTACGAAATAATAATTTAACACGTAAAAATATCCGGAAAATACAGTGATAAGCATTCCAATAAAGTTATATCGCGTCAAATATAAAAATCGAGTGAATCCAGTGATGAGAGTTGATGGTAATGGAGTAAGATAATTTTTTTTTTCTGAACTTTTGTTTTGGGTCATCTGAGTCAACATGATGTTTATTTGGGTATTTTGGCATACATATATCTCCATAGTCATAATATTATATTTCTATAATTTTCTTTTCACCCTATTCTCAAATTGATTTGTATTGTAAATATCAATCAGTTCCCGATCTTTATTATGTCGAATACTATTCCAAGGGAATGGTTTCTATTTGTTTTCTTTATAGCTTACCAAATTTGTTTAATAGTGTTGTTTATTTCAAGTTGAGAAATGATTGTCATTATATGTACTCGCATCCACTTATTTCATATAAATATATTCCTCATGATTCCGAGTGCATTATTGGTATAGAGTTCTGAAATCGGTAGTACTCCTGAATAAAAGCCCCATTCTCCCAACGATAGAAAGAAAGGGTTAATTCTTCGAAGCCGCTCTCGAGAAATAAATCCGGTTCAATTATTCACGAATAATTGATGCTTCCTATACATTCAGAGTTGTGACTGTGACGAGCAACTTTACAAAAAAGGGTTTATCGAATATAGGATCCCTATATTTGAGGCGTCCTTAGCGTTAGTGGTTTATTACAGTGAATATTTTTCCCGATAAACAGCCAGTGGCTTAGCTGGAGAACTCAGAAGGGTATTTATTTTTGGGTACCCACTGTATACATGCGACAGCTTGCCATGAGCAGTCCGGGAAAGTTTTAACCATCTTATTACATAAGTCCATGATAGACCAGTGGCGTAACAGTGTGACGTAGGTTATTCCCTGAGATTGTAACGACAATTTTGACATTTCAAATAGAATATTCGATATCTCAAAAACACGGCGGGATTCTAGAAACACCCTGTACATGATACTTCTGCAAACAAATCATTTTATTCGGCTGCGATAAATATTTCTCCATCGATCTCCTAGTCGCCTGATACAAACGGAGTGAATTTCAATTCACAATAGCCACAGTAAATACACTGAAGTGATGCACTGCGCGTATACGGATTAACGTTTGAAATCGTTTTTCACTATAGATTCGAAATCGAATGTGGATTCGATTGATTTTGGAACCAGAATGTGACTGTTGTTTGTTATGTTCGAACCTAATAAGTACCGAGTTCTCAAAAATTGAAAATACTACAAAAGGCCATTCTCATTTGAGAAGGGTATGTGATCTCCCGGAGTACCTGTGAAACATAATTCATAGTGAAGTGGTTACTCAAAATGTTTGTGTTTTAGATCATTCGGTATTTGTATATCTTCATGTGGATGTCAACCATTTTCTCTCTCCTGCAAGTACGATACCGGAACGATATAGAAATATAAGTAAAAGGATAGCCGGTCCACAGGAATCAAATGGGCAGAAATAGAATATAGGGATTCGTGATCCAAGAAATTCGTTTTCACGCCGCTGCACCCAAGAAAAAAAATGGTCAGACCCATCCAATTTTTATGAATGCAGTCACGTAAAAATGCAAGTACTGGCCTCATGAAGCCTTATTTTTTGAATCGTGGGTATTACAAAATATATTGAGCTCTTTAAATCGAAATCTACTGAGAAATTACTATAATATCGGAGTGTAAGCCGAACATAGTACTATGAAAGGTAGCATTTTTTTCAATATTGTCAGCGCTAATAAATAATTATCCATTTTTTTAAGGGAAATACAACCCCTTTCTGCACACCGACCAAATATTCTATTTGATTTTGATGAAGTATATTCTGTACCATAGTAACTGCTAGCTTCATTCATTTCACCGATTTCTTCCCAGTTTTAACAGTATCAAATCTGGGTAGTGCCCCTATTGAAAATTTCAGCTGCAAACAAAATCCTTACCACCGACCCAGTGCCTCCAGACAAGGAGCTGCCGCGCAATATTGCGCCTTTTCATAACAATAGGGAAAGGACGTGACAAGTTATAGATTCAAAAGCTTGTCGCTTTTGTATTCGAACTGAAAACTTTGCGCCACAAGCTTTTGAATCACGGCATAACCAGGTCACACAGCCTAGGCAATTATTCTTTACTTTTTAGTGCATTTGAATAAAAACTTGTCTTTAAAAGGTTTTTTTTATTAATTAATTTATATTGTGCTTTTAGTACCTAAGTAGGCCTCAATATATGCATTTTTGTTGAAGCATCGTTATAATGAGGACCTTTTTTCTATAAGCTCTGGGCTATCTAGTGCTTCAATGAGGCGACCATCTGAATAACTCATTCGCCAACTTGGAGTTGCCATTTTCAATTCATGAATTTGAACTGAAAATCAATAATCTTCGACTAAATTCACAATCTACGAACTCAAAAACCCCGACATACTAATTTTGAATCGAATCAGGCCATAATCACAAAACTTGTCCGCCATCTTGAGTTTGTAAATTTTGATAAAAAATGCATAATCTCCGACCCCGAAAACCCCCACATACCAATTTTGAATAGAATCGGACCATAAACACAGATATCATCGGCCATCTTGGAGCCGCCATCTTGATTTTATGAATTTTGATAAAAAATTCATAATCTCGACCCCGAAAACCCCACATACCAATTTTGAATCGAATCGGACCATAATCACAAAACTCCTCCGCCATTTTGGAGCCACCAACTTGATTTTTTTATTTTGACAAAACATTCACAATCTCCGTCCCCGCAAACCCCCACATATCAATTTTGAATCGAATCGTACCATAATTACAAAACACGTCCACCATCTTGGAGCCGGCATTTTGAAATCGGACAACCCAGTACAAAGTTATGCCTGATAGAATCGGTTGAAGAACCAAATTTCATAGGGTGAACGATCAATATCCTCCATTTTGCTATCCTTAGGGGTGGATCATCTCTCAAATTCAAATGGGACCAACTTCGAAGTACACCCTATCCACTCCCTATCGAAATCGAACTACTCTCTAAAAAGTTATGCGTGGTCATACATAAAAAGAAAACAAAAATATACGCGACGACTAGAGAATCTCCTCCTTTTTGATTTCGTCGGTTAAAAAAGATCCTGTTCATTGACAAAATCCAAGTTTTTTCTTCCTTTTGTATACATTTTTCGAGTTTGTAATTTTCACTGAGCTAGGTGATAAATTTCCCAACCTTGGTACAATGTAGGCGAAATATCTTTGACCTATTGATATATGTGCCCGTGGTACTATTTCATTTGCAGTTAATTTCTTCCTGGTTTGGTATTGATGTTCTATCAGGATTCGCGCATCACTGAAAAAGAGGTCAGAAGAATATAGTGGTGGTTTGGAAAAATGATTCTCAGTAGGCGTCCAGGAGTCTCACCGTTGTTATCCTTATTCCTCTATTAAACTATATCGTATAATGAACTCCGCTAGTGAAAAGTAAAATATCTTCGAATGTATTGAGAGTAAAAAACTTAATTGTTTGAACTTAGAGATGAGTCTGCGGAGTTTGTTGACTATAGTTTGAACATGGATGTCCCATTTCAGAAATGAGTTGATTCGATACCGAGATATTTAGCTGAATTAGTAAGGGGTAGCTCGCATTAATATATAAATTAATGCGAGCTATCTCATGCAGAAAGACGGCTGATGTTATCAATGCCATGCTATCCAATAGATTTTTTCAAGTCATCATGGGCGACAAGACCAGTACAAAAATGAAACTGAATAATGGCCTTCCACAAGGATCGGTGCTTGCTCCCCTGCTCTTTAGTCTTTACATAGCAGACATGCCCCGAAACAACATTAAAGAAGTTCGGCTACGCAGATGACTGGGCGCTCGCTACAAGCCACAAGGAGTTTGAGATAACTGAGCAGATTCTAACGAATGACTTGGCTACCCTTGGGAGATATTTTCGCGACTGGACATTGCAGCCCAGTGCCGCAGAAACGGAAGTATCGTGCTTCCACCTAGACAACAGAATGGTCAACTACCAACTTAAAATCAACTTTGAAGGCAGACTTCTCAGTCACAATATGCACCCAAAATATTTGGGTGTCATACTCGACAGAACGCTAAGCTTCAAAGAACACCTTATGAAGACAGCTGCAAAACTCAGAACCCGAAATAATATCCTGCAAAAGATATGCGGCACCACATGGGATTCCACAGCGCCCACACTCAGATCGACAGCACTGGGCTTAGTGTACCCCGTCGCGGAATACTGTGCACCGGTGTTGATCAACAGCCCACACACCAAACGTGTTGAAGCCCAACTCAATCAAGCTATGCGTACCATATCAGGCACAATCAAGGCCACGTTCACTCAATGGCTACCCACACTGAGCCACATAGCTCCCTCACAAATTCGCTGAGAACATGCTCTGGTCAGGGAGTATGGAAAAATCAACGCCGATCCTGTGCTCCGCTCCCACGTTGGAATAACCGGCAGAACCATAAATAGGCTACGCTCACGAAACCCCCCTCTGAAAACGGCAGAAACCCTTATCGAAGAAAACTTCAACATAATTGAGCGGTCGAAAGAAGACTGGGAGAAGAAGGCCACACCTGCCAACCGGGACATGCCATGCGTTACAAGCAAACCAGAGGGTGTTGATCAACCAAGACGAATCTGGACAACACTTAATAGAATAAGGATGAATTGCGGCAGGTGTTCCGACTCACTTTTCAGGTGGGGAAAAATATCTTCCCTAAATTGTGACTGCGGCGCTGAAAGACAGACTATTAAACACCTGGTAGAGGACTGCCCAATTAGTTCCTACAGTGGCAACCCATCCGATTTCCTGATTGCGAAAAGAGAGTCAATAGAATATATTTGTAACCTTAATGCCTGTTTGTGAAATTTTACTATTTTTTTTCTTTTTGTTATACACTTACCTGTGATGTAGCCATACGCTAAATAAATAAGTAAGGGGTATTGGTATTTTTATTGAGCCAATTTGAAATGAGTTTTAGGTCATTTGTGGCAGTTTCCCTCACCTCATTCCATGTTTTTCCTACCTAAACTAAGATAGTGTCGTCGAAGATTCATCGTTAGCAGGTCGTTAAAATAAATGATGAAAAGTATAGGTTCCACGACTGTTCCTTGTGGCACACCACAAGTAGCTGTCTTTTCGCCACTCATTTTATCGTTTATCAGAACTTGCTGCTTTCGGTCAACTAGATAATTTTCCTAATACCAATTTTTTCTAATTCATCCAGCAAACCCCTATGCTTTAAAGTATCGAAGGCCTTTGATAGACCGACAAATATACCCAGACATGGCTTGGTGTCGTCTATTGTAATGCAGTTTTTTTTTGAGACACTAGTAGCATGCGGGGTAGATACATTTTGTTGGAATCCAAATTGATGAAGTGAGAGAAATTTGTGTTTTTTTAAGTAATTTCTCATCCTTTTTTTATTATTTTTCCAAATTCTTTCGATAAGCCCGATGTTAAGGATATAGGACGATAGTTATACATATAAAAAAATTTACCCGATTTGTGCAATGGTTTGATGGTAGCAATTTCAATAATGTTTTGGTATTTCACTACTGTTTATAGTTAGGTTGATTATGTGACCTAAGGGTTTTGCTATAAAGTCCACTGCAGACTTAATTATTTCATTGGTGATTTGGTCCGGACCACATGCTTTTTTTATCTTTAAGGTCGAGTATTTTACTTTTGAGGTATTTGTTGGCTCTATGGACATCGATTGAGATTAGTTTTTCTGTGGTTCTAGAACATAGGAATCAATTTTGAGTTTTGCAATTCACTGTGGAGATGAAATTTCCAACGATGCAAAAACTTCGTTGAATGTTGGTTTTTGTGTTCGAAATATGAATTAGTAATTAGTTTGTTGTTTCTTCAATGTCATCCACGAAGGTACGATTTGAATAAACCGAAAATGGTTACTTCTTTTATCATAAGATATTTGCTATCAGGAGCTTCTTTAAAAAATCTGTCAAATTATTCTCTAGTCAGAATTTAAAATTTTTTCGGACGCTATGAATTTATTATAACTGCTTATATCCACGTTTTTTTTTAATTCTCAATCCAGCTTCCGTCATAGAGAATTTAGACCACAGCTTTGATGACTTCCATAACTTCGATTTTTCTGCGAAACTTGCCTTGATTGGTCTTCATTTGACTCCATTCGATGAACCCATTATAGGCAATTTCATATTGTTACCGTTATTTTTAGCGCAGAATCAAAGTTGCTCTGTGTGTAGCTTTTTGAATTTCTGGTGGAAGAGAATCATCAATTTCAAATTCAACTTCCTTTATATTGATATTTGCAGCAGTTATAGGTACGATCATAAAGGAGCTAGGCACTATTATTAATTTGAGGTCACCAATAATTAATTTTCAATTGTGTTTACTTGCCATAACATCACGTTTTCAATTTCTAGTAAATATTACTGGAAATACAGAATAACGAAATTTCTAACCAAGAGCTTTGTAGCTCAAGTGGCTGAAGCGTCTGCCTCGTAGTTCAGACGTAGGTTTGAATCCTACAGAAGTTATTTGTTTTTTTTTCATTCATTACTATCATTAACATTTGTACAAAAAATATTCTATAATACATTTGTTAAGTGCTCGTTTCGCAATATTCATCACCCACAGATTAAAATTCCACTTTTTACACTTGTATAATAAATAACTAATAATAATAATTATAATTATAATTCATTTTCTCTTGTTGAGAAATATGAAGTAGAAAACATTCTATAAATACAATAACAAAGAAAGCGTCACTAGATACTTAATATGTATTATGTGGGAGAAATAAAAGATATATCTTAACCCATTAACGCCTGAATTTTTAAATTTGACTTTGAAATGTTAATAATTATTTTTATTGATTTCTTTCAACTCACTGGGTACCAAAATAAGTCATTTGTCAAAAAAAAAATAACGAATTTTTCAAGAAATTGGATGGGTCCATGTGGTCCCGCTAGGCGCTTTCCTGGTTGAAATACTTTACGATAAAAAAAATTAAATCCTTGTTTTGAATGTTTTTACTCGATGATACATTGCAGAATCAAGCACTAACTACAATAAAAATCACCATGTATCTATTTGCAATGATAATCTTCAAAAAAACGTATGCAGTGTCGAACTTGGTATTCATTACACATTGTTCTAACTTTTTCGGAACAATTTGAGGCAGCACATAGCTTCCTTTTGCCCTCTGGGACTGGAATAACGCAATAATTAAGCCAATCCTGTCTCACGTTAGCAGTCACACATAGCCCTTCACCCAAAGGAGTAGATGGTCTACCACCCTGACTCAGAGGATTCTTGAATCTTGTCAGATATTATTGAAATTGTAATAAATAAATGGAATGGAATCTGTCACTTCGCCTTCATTATCAGAAGCTCATGGAATATCTCGTGCACCTTGAAGTGTGATTCTCCTAAAATAACAAAAATCAAAATTTATTTCAGTTTAGCACCTAGCGGTTCCATATGGTACCACTAACATTTACACGCCGATAATACAAAAGTTAAATTTTTATAGTAATCTCGAAAAGTAATATCTTAAATATATACTTTTTAACAAGTTTTAACAACAATTATAATTGGGTCATAATTACTAGAATAAACTAAAAACTACTTACCGTAATTGAACCCCGCAATTTTTATCCATTGCACAATTGCACTAAAAACAAACTCCTGCCACAACCAGTTATATCTCAAAATACGCACAAACACTGCTTCGTGTACTCTTTAGTATATTATCTAACATATTAACTTTAGTATCTTATCTTACATATTGATTCAGATTGTTCTTGTCCATGTATGTACCTAATAATTAGGAAGGGGTTAGTTGGGTCCATACGGGCCCGGTAGGCGCTAATGGGTTAATCTTATCATATCACACCATAACGTATCGTATCATAAAGAAACAAGTACATATATATAAATATATATATATATATATATATCACGTCGTAAAAATCAAACATATATCATGAAAATCTACGAGACTCTGAAATTAAAGTTAAAATTCATCGAGAGTGTAGCAATTTTTTCCGACGAGAGCAGTCTTTAGTCTTGTTTTAAAAACATCGATATTTGGCGCAGTTTTGATGGAATCATCGATCTTATCATAAAGTATGGGCCCTAGATAAAAATGCCTTTTTGATATAGGGTACTTCTGTGCGTTTTGGGTATCAGTAGGTTTCTAGAACATGTCAAGTACTGGTGCTGATTTGATGCGAAGTTTAGTCTATTTTATATACGTGTATGCTAAGTTCGTAGATATAGATGCTAGCAACAGTAAGTATTTTTAATTCTCTGAATTTATTTCTACATGATTGTCTCCACTCAATTTGTGAAATGATTATGACTGCATATTTTTGTAAAATAAAATCTCTTTCCGCAGAAGACCCTGTACCCCAGCTCAAAATTTCATACCGTAAATGACAATGTATGGACGCATAATACAGATTTAGCAACACTTCTTCACCATAGTGCATCGACATGAAACTCAATGCGTAATTTCAACGTATTTTTTCGCAAAGGGTTCCATGTAAGCAGTCCATGTAGGTTTGTGATCTAATGTAAGACCCAGCATTTCAGTTGTAGAGCAAGATTCAACCTGTAACTCGTCATTCTCATGGATTTTGAAATTTTCTGGGATATTATGCAGGGTGAATTTCATCAACGCTGTTTTGATAATGTTGAGAATCAAACTATTTTTGTTTGCCATTGTTATAACTTAGACAGTTTGTATCATTTCTGTGAGAGCTATCATGTTTTGCCCTTTGACAAGAATATTTGTGTCGTCTGCGTAAGCGATTACATGAGTTTCTGAAAGATTCTCAAAGTAATTTATCAAAACGTTAGCGTATACAAGGAAAAGTAAGGGTCAGAGTATAGAGCCTTGAGGGACGCCCTGTTCCATAGTTGCATGTTGGCTTTTGGAATTCTGAATCAATACTCTTTGGGTCCTACTTATCAAGTATGATTTCATCAAACTCAAAGCTGTTTCTCTCACACCATATCGTTCCAATTTCAGCAGGAGAAGCCCATGGTCAACCCATTGTCAACCCAGTGTAGTTTCCTATCCAGAGCATTTATTACGTTACATTTAATTTGTATAGTGGTGTATCAGTGCTTTTGTTTTGTGTGAACCATGTTGATTTGGCGTGAGGATTTTATTGGCAGAAAAAAAGACACCAACTGGTTTTTAATATTTATCTCAACAATCTTTGAGATATTCGAGAGGAGACTAATACCTCTGTAGTTATCATGAAGATTTCGGTCACCTTTTTTAAAGATTGGTAAGACAAATGCTGTTTTCAATTTATCTGGAAAGATTCCCTGTTCCATAGACAAGTTCACAATGTATGTTATTGGTTTACAGAGTTGAAAAGCACATTTTTTCAAGAGATTATTTGAAATTTCCTCTTTTTTAAGGATCTTCAATAATTTCTTAAATGTCAATAGTTTTTAAGTTATTAACAAAAAACTGAAAATATTTTTTTTTTCATCTTATTTTGTTAATAACAATTGCAATTTTTTATGTGCTAGTAAATGCTCAAGATACATTTTTCTAGGCTTCATTCCGAATCGAATCGCACATATTTTTAGGACCGGGAACAAGAATGAACCCGTTTTTCATCTTTTAATCAGACAGGCAGAGGTGAACTCCCCAGAGAGAAATCCTTCAGATTTATCTCAAACAAAATTCCCAACCGTTGATTGAGAGCTGCTGATTTCACGTCGAATGATGAAAAGTTAAAATCGCTATATAAAAACTTTTCAACAAAAACTTAAACCGACGAAAGAATAAACTGAAAAGCAAAAAATAATATAAACTTCCTTAGTCTTAATAATAACTAATGTGAGTAACTAATTTTGAGTCGGCGCCAAACAAATTGGCAATTGAATTATGTGAACCGTAAAATGATGGCAGCGGGATGCACGGCGGCGTTTTGATTATTTCTTCAAAGTAATACAATGATCTTCGTTGATTTTTGTTGAAATGGATTCGAGATGAATGCGAGTCATACCGTTTTCATGGATATGTTTATATATGTCACAGTCTTGTCAAACATTTTCAACTGTTAATATTCATTTTATATTTTCACTAATAAATACGTTTGGAATTCACGTTAAATTACATTCATTGGTACAAGTTGTTTGCACAACAAAGTTCTGCTCGACGCTCTGCTCAACAGGTTATGGGCCCAGGATCTGAAATCTGAAAGCATAGAATTCGTGTACCAACTGAAGTTAACCAAGAAGTGTTCCTGTTCAGTAAAAACGTATTGAAAGACTCTCATAGTGTAAAATATAAGTGATTCTGTGAATATGAATTCGGCGAATATATCCAGAATTGAAACCCTGAACAAAGATAATTATGATACCTGGAAAATGCAAATGGAGGCCTTACTGATCAAGAATGATGCATGGGTATACGTAAATGGTGAATTATCGGAACCATTTTCGATTGAAGGGGACGCAGCTTCTTTGAGCAGTGTACAAAATTGGGTAAAGAATGATAACAAAGCAAAATCCGATATAATTCTGTCAATTAGTCCGTCAGAATTGAAACAAATCAAAGGATGCACAACTTCTCGTCAGGTTTGGCTGAAGTTGGAAAATATTCACCAGTCAAAAGGACCAGCTCGAAAAGCGACACTATTGAAACAGCTCACGTTGCAGCGAATGAATGATGGTGACGATGTTCGTGATCATTTGAACACATATTTTGACGCAGTTGACAAATTGAACGAAATGGAAGTTGACTTACTGTCCATTATGTTATTGTACAGTTTGCCCTCTAGTTTTGAAAACTTTAGATGTACAATCGAGTCCAGAGATGAATTACCAGTTCCAGATATGCTACGTGTGAAAATCATTGAAGAAAACGATGCACGACAAAATGAAGCTAGGAATTCAATGCAGAATGCAATGTTTGCAAATAAAAAGCATTTTCAAAGCCGATACAACAGAAAGCCTGAAGTCTATGAAAGGTATTCCCATTCGGAAGCTAATACAAAGAACAAATAATTTAAATTTCGTTGTCACAAATGCAGAAAAGTTGGACATAAAGCATCAGAATGTAAATATAATCGAAAAATCGATGAACCTTCAGCAAAATGTGCCGTAAATGTGTGTCTATGTGCCACCGAAGTTATTCGAAATGGCGATATTGAAACGAAATGGTGCTTAGACAGTGGTGCAACGTCATATTCGTGTGAAGAAACTGAAAATTTCACCGAAATGGTTCACATAAATAACGAATCATTGAAACAATCAGAAGGATATCGAATTTGGCTGAAAGGAGAACGGAAAATTCACATAACAAGAGACGTGAAATTTTTTGAGAAAAATCAATCAAGTCTTGATGAATATCAAGATTTTGTTCCGATTGAAAATGAGGTAAATAATTCACCTCGAACAATTGACATTGAAGTTAGAAATATCATGCCTGAACCTGACATGAATCAAACTAGTGAACCAGAACCGAGGATAATGTTCAGAGGATGGAGAACCCCAAATAGTCATGAACAACACTTTACTCAGGAAGGACCTGGCAGACCGAGAATTGAAAGGTCGGGCTCTAGGAAGACCTCGGAAGATTTATAGAGCGATGGAAACTCAACATGAAGAAGGAAACATTGCACTTATTTCGAAATTCCAATGAAACATGCGATGTCTGGACCTGATAACACCGAGTGGTACCATGCTATGGTGGAAGAAATTAAGTCCATCATAAAAAATGATACCTGGGAACTCAAGGAACGTCCAAAAGACCGACATAAGTCGTATGGTTTTACGAAATAAGTACAGAGCTGATGGAACACTCGATAAAAGGAGAGCACGACTTGTAGCCCAAGGTTTTAGTCAAGAACCAGGTATACATTTCAATCAAATTGTCGCTCCAGTTGCTAGATTAAGTTCGATTCGACTCGTCACGGCACTGGCAACCAAATTCAAAATGTCACTTCGACAGTTTGATGTAACTTTTGCGTACCTAAATGGCGAAATCGAGGAAGAAATATTCATGGAACCTCCGAAAATGTTGAAAGAAATTCTAGAAACGATCATCAGTGCGGAAAGTTCGAACTCCAACGTTATCACGAGAGCGGCTGATATGTTGGATCAACTTCGTCAAGGAAACCAAGTTTGTTTATTGAAAAAATCACTATACGGTTTAACCGGAAAAGGAAAAATTAAACTTCGTCAAGCCGGAAGAATTGGTATAACAAACTGAATAGCGTTTTGATATCATTTGGAGCCAAGCCATCAAATTCCGATCCATGCGTCTATCGCATAAATCAAGGGGAAGACGACATCCTGGTAGTTTCGAAAAATCCAAGTACGGCGGATACGATATATCAGAAACTATCGAATCATTTTGATGTGAAGAACTTGGGAGAAGTCGGATATTGCCTTGGAATAGAGTTTTCGAAGAAAGAAAATGGAATAGCAATGCATCAAAGAGGATACATCAAAGAATTACTGAACCGTTTTGGGATGACAGATTCGAATCCAGTGTCAACTCCATTGGACCCCAATATGAAATTGAAAAAGTCCGAAGGAACCCCAAACGAAGATGTGCAAAAAATACCGTATCGTGAATTAATTGGTGCTTTGACGTACCTGAGCACTACAACGAGACCGGATATTAGCTTTGCAGTTAGTTATCTTGGGCAGTACAACAATTGCTACGATAAGCTACATTGGACTGCAGGTAAACGTGTTCTACGCTACCTGAAAGGAACCATTGATTTGGGACTTGTTTATTCACCAGATCAAGAAGTTTTGACAGGTTTTGTGGATGCTGATTGGGGATCTTGTCTCGATGACAGAAGATCCTATTCAGGATATACTTTTATTTTATCCAGAAGTCCAATTTCATGGGATTCGAAAAAGCAACGCACAGTCGCCCTCTCCTCTACCGAATCAGAATATATGGGGATGACTGAGGCTGCAAAAGAAACGATATATCTCCGGAATTTCATGAAGAATTTGGAACTTGAAGAGTTGACGGACATAATAATTTTCAATGATAATTTCAGCGCACTCAAACTAGCAGAAAATTCAACATTTTATGCTCGAAGTAAACATATCGATCAGAGATTCGATTAGAAACGAAGAATTCACAGTGAAACATGTGTCAACGAGAAACATGACAGCCGATATTTTCACAAAGGGTTTACCGAAAGCGAAACATGAAGCTTGTGTGGAGATGCTCGGACTGGGTCCTGTTTTCCATTCAAGAAACTGGAATTGCCTCGAGGGGAAGTGTTGGAATGGATTCAAGATTAATGCGAGTCATACCGTTTTCATGGATATGTTTAAGTATATATGTCACAGTCTTGTCAAACATTTTCAACTGTTAATATTCATTTTATATTTTCACTAATAAATACGTTTGGAATTCACGTTAAATCACATTCATTGGTACAAGTTGTTTGCACAACAAAGTTCTGCCCGACGCTCTGCTCAACAATTTTTTGTTTGGAGCCGACTCAAAATTAGTTACTCACATTAGTTAGGAGGTTTATTTTATTTTTTGCTTCTCAGTTTATCGGTTTAATTTTCTGTTAAAAAGTTTTTATTTTTTACTTTTTCGTGGCTAAAATCCGCTAATAACTACCTACTCAATTGACTCTAGGTATCCATCATGTAGTAGTGTCATCAGAAGTTTCAACAGAATCGGTTCACAGATGAAAAATTATTAATCCCCTATTTTTCTGCCATTAGGAGTAAATGATTCCTTGCCAAATCGAGGAATAATCAACTCTGAAGTATACACTATCCAATAAAAAAAGAATCATCTAAATCGGATAACCCAGTACAAAGTTATTAGTGGTTGAATGGGTTAACGGTAAAAATTGAACGATAAATATCCTCTATTTTACTACCCTTAAGGGTGACATTTTTCCTATCAAATTCGAATGGGACCAATTTCGAAGTATACCCTATCCAATGAAAAAAGATTCATCGAAATCGAACTACTCTGTGAAAAGTTATGCGTATCATACATAAAAAAAATATACGCGTTGACTAGAGAACCTCCTCGTTTTTTTCGTCGGTTAATAATGAAGAAGGTCCAAGCACGTGATGATTCTGATATACTCAGAAATAAAAATACCTACCATATATAATTGCATTAATTGTAACAACTAGTTTTTTATTATTTTCCGGTGGTACACATTCTCCACATACACTTCTTCCTAACAAATAAACTGTACTTAGTGGACACCTGCTAGATCCAATCTATAAGGGTCTCAAATTTGGCATAAATAAATGAATAAATCGTACTCACAATGAAAGGAACTATCACAGGTTCCATATAACTGCTTGTTATTTGTCGGTAAGGTGTAATTTTCAATAAAATTAAAGTAACTGCTGATGAATTCATAAAAATTTTCGTTATTACTACTGTTACTCAATGAAATAGCATACAACGAGACAAGTAAACGGAAATATAGAAACATGTTCTATGGTTGGTGCAAAAATGATCATTTTCGTAAGTGGAAGGATCTTGAAATTAATTCCATAGATAAACTAATTGCCAGACAAAATTAATGACTGGCTATCATTCAGGTCATATTAGGTACAACACACTTCCACAATCTACAGAATTGAAAAATTCATGAATATGTAAATACAGAAAATTATTGCTGAATAAACGTCTAAAGGAAGGTCAACTTATATTGAATGTGCACAAATTATAGGCCATTAAACCAATGGCGACAAAAATATAAAAAATGGAAATTTCATTTTAAAAACGGATTGTGAAGTATTGCGATAACTGAATTCAAAACCTACATATCAACCTATATATCAAGTAAATAAAAATTATCAATTTTTTTTTAAAGACAAGCTTCTATTTATACAAATGAACTGAAAAGGAAAAAATAATTTCATTGTTTGATCTAGGTTATTCTGTGATTCAAAATCTTGCCGCGCAAAATTATCTATTTGTATCCGCGGCAAGCTTTTGAATCTGTTACTCACAGAATAACCTAGATCAACCAATGAAAGAAATTATGTACACCTGCCAAATTTCAAATCAATCGGGTCAAATTTAACTTGCAAGCTTTGATTACAGACAGACATACAGACACCGGGACAGGTGAAACTAAATAAAAGCTTGTAAAAAAAATTGAATTATATTCTTCAGGTTTGTGATCTTGTTTTTTGAAGATGATTTCGCGATAATCCTGACGTTTCATGAAAAAGTAATGCTAATATCCACTCCAAGCTGGAGAAAACACATGATCTGGTCTATGCTATACAAAACTTTAGTTATACCACATCTCACCTACGGTATTGTTGCATGGGTAGGTGTTCTAAAGGAACACATCACTAAAATTGAGGTAACCCAACAATGGTTATTGAAAATAATGTTCAATAAACCCAAACTCTATTCATCAGACCTTTTGTATAGTGAAAATGAAGTGTTATATATAAAACAACTTTTTTATAAACAATGAACGATCATTTTATACAAGAATAAAAAACAAAGTCATCTTAAATGATAAAACAAGACAACAAAATCAATTGCGGTTCCCCAGAATGCAAAAAACTATTGGTCAGCGTTGTCATATATTTATCGGTCCCAAAGAATATAATCACCTACCTCAAGTAGTCAAGCAAAGGCAGTCACTGAAGCTCTTTGAAATAGGAGTTCAAGAATGGATCCATAATACTCCTAGAAGTCGAATCCATAATTGACCTTGAAAAGAGGTTACCTTGAACGATGGAAGATAGTAACTGAAGTTTATCTTTCAGTCGCAGATGATTCCACTTCTGATTTTATGAACATCCTGTTCATATTTTCAAACAAATCAATAACTGAATATTTACATAAAAATAAATACAAACTACACCTTGAGCATCAAAGCCTCATCCATCAATTTTTATTTATCGATAAATTATTTTCATCTGTATTCTTAAATATTCATCAATTTATTCTTTTTCAAATCTTCATATGAACTGTAAAGGATCATTATTTTTGTATATTATGACTTATTCGTTACCTTTTAAATACCTGACCCACAGACAATGCAAGTTACGTGGGCTCGTTTATTCTGTGCAATAGCAAGGATCTTCACTTGAGATAAATATTTTATCACTCTATCACTTTGTACACAATAAACTATCATTATTATTTTGCTGAACCATTCCAGTTAGGTCCTTACTTCGAAGCTCCGACCCATTCGGAAGGGGGTGCTGGTTACATAAACCAATGACCACCCCCCACATCCGTGAGGATCCTGATCATGAGTCCTGAGCAGACGTAACGATCCGAGAATGACTGCCTTCTGCATGCGTCCGGCTAGGGATTCTGCCGATTTACGACATGCGGGTATAATCTTCAGATTTGAGACTAGAGTTGGCATCATTGCACCAAAGACACCTATAATCAGAACTACTATCTTTACAGAATGGTTTGGATAGAGTCTGCGGAGTTCGAAGAGTAAATCTCGATATTTCGTCCGTTTCTCCAACCCTTTTCGCACGATATTCGCACTCAATGACGTATATCGTTTTCTGGTATCGGTCGAGGACTACATCAGGCTTCTTGGCTTGTATTTCCCTGAGGGTGGAGAATGAGTAGTTCCAATAAATTCGGCACTTCTCATTCACCACAACGGACTCAATATCTGAGAGTCGTTTTGAATAAAAAGCAACTCATCAGTGTATATTATGCTCACGTTGAGTCTAGGCTGCGTTATGGTGTTTGCTTGTGGGGCAACTCAACAATGAGTAGAAACGTCTTCATTGAACAAAAGGCTATTTTACGTTGTATATTTAACACCCCTAAACGAAGCTCCTGTAGAACCCTTTTTATAAATCAGAATATTCTAACTCTGACAAGTCTATTCATATATGAACTTTCAGTTTATGTATTCACCAATAAAACCGACTTCATTCTGAACAGTGATATTCATGATAAGAACACTCGTCAGAAACGAATGATACATGTCAAAAGTGCCAAATACAAGATTACTCAAAATGCTCCTAAAATGCATTGGACCTAAAATTTTCAATCACCTTCCAGTAATGATCAAGAGAGCTGAAACTGCAACGATTTTTAAAAAAACGTCTGAAGTCGTTTTTGTTGATCAATTGTTTTTATACACTCGATGAGTTTTTATCTAGTCCTATGTGATCCACTCTACTGTGTTTGTGTAATATTGTTTAGACCCGTAAATCTGTTTGCTTGTTTTTAGTACTAGTTGTAAGTTAGATATAAGTACTGACTATTCCTATACAAAATGAAATTTTTTGTCATTTTAAGGAAAATAAAGGATTTGATTTGATTTGATTTGAATATCCCCCGGAGC
Source organism: Gonioctena quinquepunctata (assembly GCA_018342105.1). Taxonomy (NCBI): domain Eukaryota; kingdom Metazoa; phylum Arthropoda; class Insecta; order Coleoptera; family Chrysomelidae; genus Gonioctena; species Gonioctena quinquepunctata. The sequence goes on along the minus strand of JAFIRS010002693.1, from coordinate 55,846 downwards.
GTATTTTTTTTATTTCTCAGAGTAACACGTTTATTTGCGTGCTCCGTAAATTCGGCGATTTTGTTTAAGTATACCTCACCAAAAATTGCAAGTTTTATACCAACATAAAGAGGAAAGAATGGCTTATCGTTTATCCTAAAAGTGTTTTTCCACTAACACCAAATCTATTAGGTTTCCTCGTAAGAACTTTAATTGGTGGAATTCCGTGATCGAATTCAGTGTTGTTTTTATCATAAGTGTGTTATCTCAGTTGAAAAAGAAGGGAAACAATTCTTCTTTTTCCGTTCTATCTGTGTAAAAACTGTGTGACTCGATTCTAACTTGATTCTTAAGTGTTTTTTTCCATCATCCAAAATTAAAGGAGCAAATAGTGTAGTAAGGTAATCTAAATAAAAATTCGTTAACCAGTGCCGTAGACCTCAAAGGAGTAAAATATATTCGATCTGCAAATCATGACGAACTTCGAATGTTGTAAATCTAAAACTTTCCCTAACTCTTATTATATATGCATAATATGCTTCAAAGTCTATCACAAGAGTTGTGCCTTAAAAGACAAAAACAACTTCACCTTTGTGAAGGACTTCCAGTTAAAGTGCTGTGTTCCTGATCAATTTGACTTCGATAGGAGCATCTTAGAGCAAACTGTTAGTGAACTGGAAGAAAGTATAATGAAAGATACTCACATAGAAAAGTTGTTACGTAAAAATGAACTATTTTTGAAGGAAGTTACCCAACGGGAAGAAGAATTGATTGAAACTATTAGGCAACAAGAAGAACTGATCACAAGGGCTAATAGTGAGATTTATTCGCTGAAGAAACTACTAGAGAAACCTTGTAATACCACTGAAACAAAGTCCACTCAAACAGTAAAAAATTCGAAAATCGCCTCGACCCAGTCAACTATATTCACCCGTGAAGCAACAGTGCAAACAATTGACATCTCAAATGTTACTGATTATCCAGCTGAAACTAAGAAGAAAGAAGCGACGAAGATTGTTGGAGCTATATCAAAAGCTTCTCCCGATGTGAAGATCAGTGAGTTTAACCCGACCCCAAAAATTTTTATTTTATGTGATGAGTTAGGTTATGGCTTAGGAAAATCCTTTTCCCAAGTTCATTGGTAATGAGTTCTCCATAGAAACACTCATTAAACCGGGGGCCTATTTCGTTAATGTTATCGAAGACATTTTTAATCTGTCGACAAATTTTGGTCTCAATGACTACATAATTGTTCTTGCCGGCTCAAATGATTTTCATGCTAAAAAAATTCCGTTATTCAGAGAAATCAACAGTAAGGCTAAATGTAGTAGTCATACGAATATCATATTCTCTTCTGTACCTTATGGTAATCATGTAGAACTTAATGATTTTATTTACAAATTCAACCTCAAATTAAATGATTATTCACATAAATTAAATCATTATGCCGACAGTGATATCTCTTTTTTTGACTTGAATAATGTTAAAGGCTCAATGATAAGCAGAAAAGAAATTGTCAAAAAAATTTTGAACATTATACTAAGAAAGAAACAAGTAAAAAATTTGAAATTTGTCTCAGTCGAGAACGTTATCACCGATCCTTTTTTAGACCCTTCTTTAGAGAGACTAGTGAAAGTCTAATAGAAGAACGAAAATCTAGTACTGTTAAATTAAAGGAAAAATCCAGTCCTATTAGTTCATTCGAAAACCTTGATAATGGTATTCAACACTCAGACTGTAAATCCCTTTTATTGAATATTCAGTCTCTACGTAATAAAATTGACGAACTTTATTTATTTCTGTATGACATCAAATTCCCCACAATAGTCTTGCTTACTGAACATTGGTGTAATAAGATGGAACCAATTAGCATTCCTGGCTACACTGAAATCTCAAGATACTCCAGAAACTGTTCCAATCATGGCGGAACTGTAATACTGATTAGAAACTCAGCCTCACTGATTTGACCTTTATCCAAGTTGACAAGTTCCAAGGTCTGTCCGAAGACAAAACATTTGAGTTTTCTGTATGCCACTGCAAAAAACTTAATTTATATATTTTATGTGTCTACCGTTCACCTTCTGCTGATGTGAATATTTTTTTCAATAATCTCAACTCTCTGTTATCTGAATTATCTGTTAAGGCCCACTTGTATAGGTTCAGTTTAAACCACAGGTGTCAGTTAAACTTTGGTTTAATGAATAAAGTTCGTTGTATAGGTGTCTGTGACTGCCATTCGGAGTTTAACTGTCAACTGATGGATGGAGGGGCAGTTAAACTTCAAGCTTCGGTTAAACACATCGCGGATTGAATACTGATGTTTGGACTGTTTGTTTTTTCCTATAAGTATAACCTATAAATATTTGTCTTGTTGACCAGATTTTTTTACGTTTTCAAAATGGACGTATTTGAAATATTTGAAGATATATTATTCAACGATGAAGATAGAGATAGGATGATATAAATATTGTGGAAAACCCAAGAAGACCGCAGAATTTTTTCTTCCGAATCAACACCATGGACATTTGGATAGACCAGGAATTTATCAATAGGTTCAGGTTTCGAGCATCCGTAGAGGTATTAATTCAAGAAATTGGCATACATTTGCAAAGGAATACGCCACAGTAAGTATTTCTTTAAATTAGAACAATGAATAATAATTAAATATTATCCTTAGTTGAGATTCTTGTATTATTTCATTTTAGGAACCATGCTCTTACCCATTGACGCAAATTCTGGTAGCACTACGGTTTTATGCTACAGGAAGTATGCTGAACGTAGCGGCAGACTTTGGAGGAATTGGACTTTGGCACTGCATCACGTGTTGTTCGTGATGTATCAAGGAAATAGCGAGATTGTCACCTATTATATTAGGATGCCTATGACGAATGAAGAACTACAGGAAACCAAAACAAACTTCCAGAACATAGCCAATTTTCCTAATGTTATTGGTGCTGTGGACTGCACACATATTAGGATTCAATCTCCAGGTAAGAATAAAATATATATATATATATATACACATTTCTGAGATGTGTGTTTGTGAATCAACTCCATATTCTCTATAACAGAAACTGGTCAATTGAATAACATATTTTTCAGGTGGACAAAATGCTGAAAACTTTTCGTAACAGGAAAGGCTACTTTTCATTAATGTTCAGACTGTGTCTGATGCAAACTTATACATGAGAAATTAGTTGCTCGCTGGCCAGGATCGGCTAATGATGACTCCATTTACAGTAATAGCCGATTGAAGGCTCAGCTCAACGGTGGGATGTATGGAAATAGTTTTATTGTAGGTGATTCAGGGTATACCCTTGGACAACCATGTAATGATTCCAGTAGCAAATCCAAACACTGCTGCTGAAAACCTATATAACGAATCCCAAATAAGAACTCGTAATGTCGTAGAGCGACAATATGGAGTGGGGAAAAAAAGAAGATTTCAAGTTTAAGACTAGAAATGAGGGTGTTATTGAACACCACTTTAGCCATTATTGTAGCTGCAGGGGTATTACATAATATTGCTCTTGTCCAGAATGATCCGACCCACAAGAGGACAATCCCATTGAACAAGAAGCAGTTGTTGAAGACAATATTAGAACAAATTCAGAAAATGGAAATTTTACAGACAAAACTTGATAGATAATTATTTTGCGAATTTGCTGAATTAGATGTTATCGCAGCTCTTCTATTTAATAATATAATAAAAAATTCCCTTTCAGGTATGATTATTTTTATTTCAATTTGGTAAATGTATGCATATCAGATTGAATGTAAAAATACAAGAACCCTCCCAAGAATAAAAGCTAAAGATGTTCTGAAAAATTTGTTGAAATTATGTCCCTTATATTTCTTTTAAGGGGGCCGATATATCCAGCACTTTAATAATGAAAAACTGACACAGATTTCATACTTTTGAACATTAAAAAAAAAAACGGGAAAATGAGAAATTCCTTTTTATTATAGTTTCATTAATACATTACATTAACATTAATTTACAAGTTTCATTTTCAATATCTCCAACTCTTTCTTCTTTTTTTCAATCTCATATAAATTAGTTCCTTCATTTTCCAACTCTTTCTTCTTTTTTTTTTTCTTCATTTGTTTTTGTTCTGCTCTCCCTATTCAATTTGTGAAAATATTGTTCATGAAATGATGAGTTGAAAAATAAAACCAGACTACTGTAGTAAACCTACAAAAAAAGCAATAGCAAGCGAAGTTGCATAGCATTATGATTTATTTATTATAGTATACTCAATGTTACAAAATGACTTGACTACCCCTTTTTGCATTTGTATTTAGTAAGGGTTTACTATACTAGGTGGATTTTATAGTTTCAATTCTCATTTTATTTCTTTTGGTAATTCACTGAAAAAAAGTATTCACTGGAGGGTAATTTGAAAGGTACTTTATTAGTGATGAACTATTACACCCTCATAAGACTGATTTTGACTATAGCGTAGAAGAGTTTCTGGGCTCATGAATAATTTTAAAATCCAACTACACAAACCTCGAGTGAACTTGTTGTCTCACTTTTTAGAACTGTACTGTCTAATTATATGTATATTTTTTTTATTTTTTATATTTATAACACTAAATATGCTGTTTCAGTGTTGTAATTGTACCATTTTACCATTCTATATTTGATACTATTTTTTTATATATACATAACACTAAATATTGATTTTTTATCAATCTTAACCAATCATGGCAAATATCTTTTGTATTGTCCGATAAGTTTATTCTGTAGTATTTACCACACAATGTGTATTCTTTTGTGATGAATAAATGATTTCTGATTTCTGACTATACCTTGTTCTGTGGATAAGGTTTTTTCCTTTGTAGGCGTCCATTCAGCCCAAGTTTCTTGAGCATTTGCAGTGTTATTCTTAGGACGGTCTATTTGTATTTTACAAACACATCAGTTTGATCTTGTTCTAAAAAAAAATTTTTTTAATTTTATAGCAACAACCATACCCAGTAATAAATTTGAATCGAGGAAGTTGATTCATTTTGATGTGAAATGATTTTTTATGTTTAAACTAGGTAACAATTTATAAATCAAATAATTACAATTCTAAAACCCACATATCTTGGAAGAGGTCTCTTGATTTCCTTGGGGGCTTTTTTAAGGTTGATCTTTGGAAAATATCATTCTGGTTATTTTCCTGGATTTCCTCTAAAAAAAAAAAAAACATTATTATTATTAATTCTCTCACATTATTAATTTGGCCACCCTAATATACACCAATCAACCTTCCCCCTTCCGGTCGTCAAAAATCAATTCAATATTAAGGGGTCCTCCAGTACTGGCTCAAGGTTCGTCAATATAATCGCTGTCAAAGCAGTTAAACCCGTAACAGAATGAATTATTTCTTTTATATCATCCCGGGTTTTTATTTTGGGAAAAATTCCTTTTCCGCCACCCGTTCTTAAATTTCCCTTTCTCTGCTGGGAAATTTTTTTTGGAGTTCTTTTACATTTCCCCTTTGCTTTAGGACTTTGGGGGTTGTGGTTCTTTCGTTATATTGCTTTCGTTAAATTCTAGGCACAATTTCTGCCAACCTTCCTCCTTTCCCCCCATGTCACAGCGTCACTTTTTTTGGTTCCAAAGGTCCTTATGTATTTTCAACCAGCCGTATTAGTTCCTCCACTTCTTTCTTGGAAAATTGGGTGACCTCCTGCTGCTCCCGAATCCCATTTTGATACAGGTTTCATTAAAAAAAATAACAAAAAACCCGCGGAACAAAATGTGGAAAAAAAAGCAAACAATTAACAAAGAGTAGAGAACCTCTAATCTTTGCAATTAATACCAGCAATTGTAACCCCCCTTGTCATTCTTGTCATTACTTTTAGACATGACGTATGTGACTCGACACAGTACTGCCAATTTTCCTTCGAAACAAACAAATATTGATGGACCATTTTGATTTGAAGTTAGCTACAAAAGTCTTTAACTGGAAGATATACAAGAAATATTTATCATTTTATCGGTTTAAACTTGAAGTTAAATTACAGTTTAAACCCCAGTTTAAACTATACTATAAACGTAACCTATACAACTGGCCCTAACTCATCTTTAATATTGACTGGCGATTTCAACATAAATTTCAACAATGATGAATCAACAGATACTGACTCACTTAAGAACTTACTTTTAACCTTTGACTTGAGTATGCACGTTGATTCAGATACCCGTCTTTCTCAATTCTCCAATACTTGTATTGATTATGTCTGTAGCAATTATGATGTGCAGAACGTATCATGTTCAGTGATACCGTCAGGATTATCTGATCATGAGGCAGTAACCTGTTCTGTGCTCCTTGACTCTTTGAACACAAAACGGAAATGTAAACGCGGTAGACTTTACAGTAGAGCAAATTTTAATAGATTTTATCACAACTGCCTCAAGTTTGAGTGGGAGGGTGTTTTGTTGCAAAATGACCCCTTTCTCACTTTTCACACTGCGCTACTAAATATATTCGACAAATCATTTCCTATACAAAAAATTAAAATAAAACAAAAAAACCCTGGGTTACATTAGGATTGAAAATGTCTTCAAAAAACATACGTTCATTGCATACCATACGGAAGTTCACCGATAATCAAAGCTTCCTTGTCTACTTTAACATCCAGAATATATAGATCCACCATAAAAGCAAAGGAAATCCACTTTTCCCAAAAAAATTGATAAATCAAGCAATAAAATGAAAGAAACTTGGTCTATTATTACTGATATTACGGGAAAAACCAAGAAGAAAAATGTTGTGACAACTCTCAGTCCTGATAAAATCAATGACTATTATTGCTCTATTGCACAAAAACTGAATGAGAAAATAACTATTCCATACGATCCCATGATGAATCTAGAAGGTATCAATATTGACGAGAACCTAATTCTATATGATACAAACATCGACGAATTAGTCGAAATTTTGAGGTTTATAAAAAACAAAAACGCAAGTGGTTATGATGGAATTTCGATTAAAATCATCCAAAATCTTCCTCTCAATGCTCTCAATACACTTGTGTCTATAATCAATAACTCATTTCATGAAGGACTTTTTCCTGATTTCCTGAAAACTTCAGTTGTCATCCCACTACACAAAGGTGGAGACTCATATGATCCCTCAAATCTTCGCCCGATCGCCCTCATACCAACTTTGGCCAAACTCATCGAAAAACTGGTGAAAATACGTTTAACCGCTTTCTTAAAACGCCACTTCATTTTAAGTGAAAATCAGTTTGGTTTTCAAAATAATAAAAACACGAATGATGCTATTTTTTCATTTCTATATGACACTTACTCAAAGCTGAATGCCGGTAATGTAGCTGCTGCAGTCTTTTGCGATCTCTCAAAGGCGTTTGACTGTGTCGACCATAAAATTTTACTGAGAAAACTCCACCAGTATGGTTGCAGAGGAACCACGTACAAATGGTTTGAATCTTACCTTTCGGGTAGGAATCAAATGGTGAGAACAACAGAACTTTCTGAAGAAGGAAATTAAGTCCGGAGTGCCTCAAGGATCAGTTCTCAGGGCCCATTCTGTTCTTGTTGTACATAAACGACCTAACCAACTTGAACATATCTGGAAAATTCACCTATTTGCGGATGACACCACGATATTATGGAACAGCAGAATTCTAACACCTTACCCGACTTAATATCTACTGATATGAAAAAAATTAAGGATTGGTGCGATGCAAATTTGTTATCCTTCAATACAACAAAAACAAACATCATTTCATTCAGATGCTCTCTTGACGACCTTACATTTAGTAATAACATATTGATCGAGAACAAGCCTCTAACTAAATTCCTAGGTATCCATATTGATAATAAGCTCAAATTCGACGGACATATCAAGCATCTCAAAAGCAAGATTTCTGCTGGATGCTATGCACTGAGAGTAACTTCGTCGAATTTGGGATCTAAAATCGCCAAAACTGTATATTACGCCCTAATAGAGTCCCATTTACGTTATGGAATACCTTTTTGGGGTGTTAGCAACTCATCGGCACTTCAATCAGTCTTGGTACTGCAGAAACGTGCTTTAAGGTACTTGCGTAAACTAAAACCCCGTGATTCTTGCAGAAACATATTTGTTGAAGAAAAAATACTAACAGTATTTGCGTTATTCATTCTAGAATCAGTATGTCTCATATACAAGAATGTGTCTATGTTCGAGGCTTCAGGTAGTCATTACAACACCCGCTCTCACATGTTGAAATTGCCAATTCCCTCATCAAACATGATCAGAGATTCGATTTACTACAACGGAGTTAAGATGTACAATCACCTCCCCTCACACATAAGGGAGGCGAATATGAATATGAACATTACAAACTTTAGAAAAATTATTAAAAAGTTTCTGGCAGATAGACCCTATTACAACTTGCAGGAGTTTTACAATTATAAATTTGATTGACAGGGTGCATATTTGAATCCATGTAAGTTTTTAAGTTGACGTCACTAAGTTGTAGATGTGTTTGTGTCTATATGTAAATTGTTTATGTGTGTATACATCTACGTGTTTATATGTATATACATGTCTATATATGTATGTTTTGTGTATATATATGGGCGTGTGTGTACGTATATATATTATTTATATTTTTGAACAATACTGACCACTCTTATTTTTAGATATTTTTTATAAATCTTGTATATATTCAAGCTTTGTCCACAAGATTTACTCTTACTGACATTAAAGTATATTTATTATTATTATTATAGCAGCACTGGTAACGCCGCGTTATGACGATGGATATAGGCTGGGACCGCATATGCTGAACATGCTGACAGCAAGTACATAATGGTCTCAAGCGCTCCACGGCAGGCCCTGCATCTCGTGTCAAGGACCTCTTCACCCAGCACGATGCTTTGTGGAAGATTCCATGCATCGGCTTAACCTTGTGGGGCTGCAGATTCAGCGTGTCCGTTATTTCCCAAGTTGTTTTTTTTTGCAAACGCCCCCCAAATTTTCAGGTTATGACCTAAAAAAAATATCAGACCCAAATAAGCCCTTAATATGCATGTTAACCCGTGCCTAAATCATAATACATTTCCCATTTAAATAACATGGGATTTTTACCCTTTCGGCATTTTATTTTTTTCCACGGGGATACAGACAGCTAAAGAAACAATCAAAGCATATTCTTTTCGGAAAATTTAACGTTCTACAAAAAAGATTCAATTGCTTTTTTCGGTAAATTCTACCCTTTAAAAGTTATTCAAAGATAAAGTTGTGGTCAAGTTAAATTCATCGTTTTCCATTTTTTTATCTAGATTGCTTTTTGTTTGCAATAAAATTATGGAGTAGCTGCAATTAGCCCTTATATTGAAGTAATTCAATATAATTTTTAGTGTTTAAAGTTGTTTTTTTATCAAATTTGTATATTTATTGCAAATGAACGAAATGGCGTTTCAAATTTATTTTATCATTTACCGCCATCTATGAGCGACCTGTCAAAACTTTAAGTCATGTGACTCTAACCTCTCAGTAAAGTGTTTATTATAGTAGAATCATTTAAGCAGAAATTCTCAATTATCTAATTTTTCAAAAAAATGAATACATCTGTGTGCTTGAGAAATCCAATGTTCCTTTTGGGAGAACCTACCGAAACAATCAGTGGCACTAAATTACTAACGAACAAACAAGTGCTGAAATTGTTATTTTATCATACAAGAGGAGCAAAAAAAAACACTTCCAGCAAGTTATCAATTCGTTACGGAAGAAGTTACTAAATTCTGGAATAGAGCTGGAGTTAAAGTACAAAATACTTCAAGATGTGTAAAAAAAATTGAAAAACTTTACATCAATTATATAAGTTTGCAAAAAATCCGAATCCAACAAAGTAAGCGAGTTTTCGGAGTGTCTTGAAAAATTATTTGATATTGCACATGGAAAAGTTCAAGATATAGTTGATAAGGAAGCGTTAGAGTTTTTATCTGACCAAAGAACAGATAGAAAATACCATTTACGTATTTGCAAAGGAAATGAAAATATTTGTCAGCATTAGGTTAAAAATTGTGGTATGAACATTAGATACTAAGATACTTTATCAATTTCAGAAAAACCGATATTCGAACAAGATGATGCAATACCCTCGATTGAAGATAATAAATGCAAAAATTACGATAATATTGATGTAGTAACCGACGATGAATATCGTTCAAATTTAGGTAGTTAATAAAAGTATTTGTGTGAAGTAGAAAATATCATATTTGTTGATAAATTTAAAGTAATAATTTTGTCATTTACTTTTTAGATGTGAGTTTACCATCAAGCTCCAAAAGAACAAGTGAGCAGCCCTTCAGTGGTGAGCCGCCTTTAAGTGGTGAGACAACTGCAACTACTTCTTACCAAAGCACACTATCAATATTTGAAGTTCAAGGACGAAATTATGAACCTAAGAATGAGAGAGAAACAATAAATATTTTGACCGAAGACGTTGTTGCAACCTTAGATAGTTTCAATATTCCTTATAGAAATTATATTCGATTAATATCTGCAATAACAACAGCCCTGGGAGTTGACACTAGTGCTTTAATTATGAACAAAACATATTTCAATGAATACACGTCGAAATTTCGAAAAGAAGCTGCTGAACGAATAAAAACGAGAATTTGGTGACATTGAAGTTGGTCCAGAGGTAGAACATTGGGATGGAAAGTTGATACCTGATGGTTATACTTACAAAAAGGTCGACTGAGTACCGATCATAGAGAAGGAGCAACACAGGCACAAGCAATTTTCAACGCGTTTCAAGAATGGGGATTAACTGATAATATTAAAGCAGTTTGTTGCGACACTACTACTTCAAATCTTGGTTGTCGAAGTGGAGCGGCGATCAATCTGGAGCAGATATTACAAACGGAGCTTTTATATTTACCTTGCAGACATCACATTTACGAACTAGTTTTGAATTGTGTCTTTACTACAAAAATACCAGGTACTGATGAACCAAATGTTCCATTGTTCAAGAATTTCCAGGAAAATTGGAACACTCTCAAACCAAATATGGGAATGGTTTAGCAGGAAATAGAATTCCTCAGAAATTACTCAAGAAGATTGGAGAAACAAATGACAAAGTTGAAGAGTTCTTGTGCACAATCTTGCCTCGTGATGATTACAAAGAGCTCTTAGAATTATGCCAAATTTTCCTTGGTACAATGGATATCGACAAAGCCAAATTTTACAAGCCAGGAGCATTTCATCATGCTCGCTGGATGTCTAAGGCGATTTATACTCCTGAAAATTTACATATTTCGAGATATTTATGAATTAGATATAGAATTGAAAAATAATCTATTAGATATTTGTTTATTGATAGTGTTTATTTATGTGCCATTCTGGTTTGCGGTTCCTCGTCCATTTATGGTACTTAAATTCTGAAACAGCTGCTCTTGCATTTTTTTATCCAAATGTATCAGCTAACATTAAAAATAAAATAATTAAAGCCTTAAAAAATACTGAAGATTCAGAATTTGATTCATTCAAACGATATATTATTAATACTGATGGTGAGGTTCAAAGTTTAGAAAAGACTGATATGGATTTTTCATTAATTCGAATTTAAAATATTATTTTTTTATTAATTTGACATTAGTAAAGATTTTTTAGAAACAAATGTTGATACGTGGATTAGCAATGATAATTACTTGAATGGCCTGGCAATCGTTAATAATCTGCAGGTAGTAAACGATGTTGCCGAAAGAGCAGTTCAATTATGCAAGATTATATCAATAACTTAACTACTCAAGAAGACCAGAAACAATATTTGATTCAAGTTGTAAGTGAATACAGAGCCAAATATCCGACTGCAGCTAAAGAATATTTAACAAAAAAAATTAAAAAAAAAAACACATTGAATATCTTGATACTATTATTTATAAGCAATAATAAACGTTATTTCATTTTTCTATTTTATTACCTACCTATATGCGTTCGATTATAATATGAATGAGAATTATGGCGGAAATTAAAAAAAACGATGAATTTAACTATGAACACAACTTTATCTTTGAATAAGTTTTAAAGGGTAAAATTTATCGAAAAAAGCAATCAGATCTTTTTTGTAGAGCATTGAATTTCCGACAAGAATATGCTTTGATTGTTTTTTTAGCTGTCTTCATCTCAGTGAAAAAAAATATGCCAAAAGTGTAAAAATTCCATGTTATTTAAATGGGAAATGTATTATGATTTAGGCACGGGTCAACATGAATATTAAGGGCTTATTTGGGTCTGATATTTTTTTTTAGGTCATAACCTGAAAACATTTGGGGGGGCCTTCGCAAAAAAAGGCAACTTGGGAAATAACGGACACTCTACTGCAGATGTAAAGTATTCTCTGCAGCTTTTATGTGGGCTTTCCGTCGAGCAGGCTCCAACACGGTGAAAGAGTCTTGGACTTTCTGCTCGAATACAAGAGAGAGAGGAGAACACACGGAAGCCACCCTGTGTGACCTTTCAAAGGCCTTCGATTGCGTCTCACACAATAAACTTCTACACAAATTAAATTTTTATGGCATCAGAGGTATTCCACTAAGTTGCTAGAATCTTATACTCACAGAATAGAACCCAATCAGTTATCATCAACCATAATAAGTCAGAATATCGGAGTTCCCCAGGGAAGTGTGCTAGGGCCTCTACTTTTTCTCATCTATTTGAATGACATTTTCCACAGGATGCGTCTGCTATGCTGACGACACAACACTACTGAATTCTCATAAAGACAAAGATTCTCTGAATAGCCTCACTGTTAATGTTCTTGAAAAAGCAAACCTATGGTTCTCTAGAAATGAACTTAAATTGAATCAGGCTAAGACGCAAAAATTATCATCTCCAATCACAACAGGCTTTCTTCTGAAGCTTCAGTGAGTCTGTTAGGTATAGTCCTGGATGACAAACTCAAATGGATTGCACATGTTAATAAATTATGTTAAAAACTGTCCTCACAACTATTTTTATTAAGACATTTGAAAAAGATACTAAGCCCCACCAGTCTATTGAGTTCATAGTACTCATTATGTCATTCGCAACTCAACTACGGCACTCTTCTCTGGGGAAACTCATCCCACGCGATAAGAGTGTTCCGGCTACAGATAAAGGCAATCAGAATACTGGACGGAAGCGGCTACCGTGACCATTGTCGGCCTCTCTTTTTTAAATATAGGATTTTGCCAGTGCCGAGTATTTACATTTAGCAACACACTGAAATTGCTCATAATAAGAAATTACCGACAAATGCAGATGACAATCAGAAAAAGGTCACAGGCAACTAAGACCAAATAGACAAATTATGTCGAATTCTCTGATGAACCTTTATAATAAACTACCGACTATAGTGAAATCGCTCAACTACATTGAATTTAAAAAATTTATAAAATCCTGTCTCCTTACTCACTGCTTTTATTCGATCGATGACTACATCGCTACACCCTATGACGCTGACACTAGGATTCTCATTCCCAACCACTGAGTGTCAACTCATTTTTAATCTCCAAGTGTCTTCACTTTTAGCTGTATATATTTTAACTGTAATTTTTTCACAAACTATGTTTATAAATCTGTGTGTATAGTATAAGTACCAGTAAATTAATACTGAATTTGACAACAATGACCTGCTACAAATGTAAAAATAACGTAGTCAAATAAAATATCTATATATCTATAATATCTATCAAGACCGAGTTCATCGGCTTCGCGGATTGCTGCCTTGAAAAGACACACTCCTTTCCCTGTGATCTCATGGTCTTTGACCATGCAGAGAAGGGGATCCAGGCTCCTGATGACTTCACAGGCTCCATCCAGCACCATCCTGTTGTGTAAACACTCCAAACTCAGAAATCCACGGCCTCCCTGGTGTCGGGGAAGGTACAACCGTGGAACGGACGATTCAGGTTGCAAACTACGATGTAGGTGCATCATTTTATGAGTCTTCACGTCAATTTCAGGCAGCTCTTCCAGTGTCCACTTTACTACCCCACACGAGTAGATTAGTATCGGAACGGCAAGCATGTTGGTGGCAGAAACTTTGTTCATGCCCGATAGTTTTGATGACCAGATCTGCTGGAGTTTCTGCCGATACTTGCCGCAGGAGCGATTTTTACCACCACTGCATCTTGGGTGCAACGTTGGTATACGCCTTTCCGGCATCCAGATGGCGTATGATGCTTCTATCAACCAGCTGCGCGTTCTCTCTGTAATCCTCGCATCGTCTTCTTCTGAAATAAACCAGTGCATATTTATCCATCCCGAATTCCATTCCGATAGCATGCGTTACTCCTGCACCACCCTCAGAGATTGCTGCAGATCTCCCTCATCCGAGGCATAAAGCTTCAGGTCATCTATATGAAATAGATGGGTGACTTTATGCCTCCCGAATTTTGAATAGATGCAGACGATCCATAATTGAAGTAAACTAAAAACACTTTACTACGATTTTCACAAAAATGTTGGTAGCTATACATATACCACCGCCTAGGCGTGAATCGGTTCAGTGGTCCAGCTCTCTCAAGATGGTAGCATTCATTCGTGGGTGCATGCCATTGCACTTTCGTGTTGAGCGACCCGATAAACCTTTTCATCGGAAGCTGACCGGCGAAACGAAAGTAGTAACCGCGGTTGCTAATTTGTGGGTCGTACACAGATAGGCGTTAGGGCAGTCCCAACAGAGTGCCCTTGAGGTACGCGCTCTTTGAGTTGTCCAGACGCGTCGCATATATTTAATTCTTTAGGAAAGTAAAGTTTAATTAAATTTCAAATTTTCATATGAATATCCCAAAAGGGGGTATTTATAGTGAACATACCTATTTGTATTATATTCATTTTTTTTAATTCTCTATATATTCTACCCGAAATTTTTTTTGATCTTACTTTGTGAATGAGAATAATCTTGGACAACAAAATATAAGTATATCTATTTATACTATTACTTGTTCATGCAGGTTGAACTAGATTTTTTATTCGCACTAGTGTTACGCCACTGGTCTATTATGGAATTATATAATAAGATGGTTAGTGAGGGATTTACCTCACTAACTGCCCATGGACGCTACAGTAGAAAAGTGGGTATTAAAATAAATACCACTCTGATTACTCCACCTAGCCACTGGCTGGTTATCGGAAGAAATATTCAACATAATAAACCAATAACGCTAAGGAAATCTCAAATATAGTATCAATATATTTGATTAATCCTTTTTTGTAGAATTTCTCGTCAAAGTAGATACTTTGATGTATAGGGAGCATCAATTACTTGAGAATAATTGAACCGAGATTATTTCTCGAGAGCGGCTTCAAAAAATATCCCTTTCTTTCTATACTGGGGTGTGTGGGGCGTTTACCTAGAAGTAATATCGATTTCAGAAGTGAATACCATAAGAAATATATTTATATAAAATGATTAAAAATAGGTACACATCCTGAAAATCATGGCTCAACTTGAGAGAAACAAAATTATGAAACAGAATTAGCAAACCATAAAGAAAAATTGAATCTATTATTTCTGTATAGTTTTTGACATAATACAAATCGGAAAATGAATAATTTTTTACAAAATGTCAATAGAAAAAAAATATACTGGGGAAGAATACTACTGATATCTTTTAGGCACATGAACTATGGATAATATATATATATATATATATATATATATATATATATATA
Organism: Gonioctena quinquepunctata; assembly: GCA_018342105.1. Classification (NCBI taxonomy): domain Eukaryota; kingdom Metazoa; phylum Arthropoda; class Insecta; order Coleoptera; family Chrysomelidae; genus Gonioctena; species Gonioctena quinquepunctata. Next base: position 40,190 of record JAFIRS010002693.1, on the reverse strand, counting down.
TATATATATATATATATATATATATATATATATATATATATATATATATTTATATATTTAAATGCCAAATTTCAAAATAACAGTCAGTTAAGAACATTTAACCAAAACATGAGTTCAGAAAAAACAGAAGACTTACTCCAGACCATCAACATTCGTCACTATAATCACTCGGTATTTTATTTTATGCGATGAAACATTAGTTAGTTACTGATTACATTCGTTTCCGAAGTTTATGTGTTTAAATTCTTATCTCGCACTGCATATTAAAAAGCAAAACATCTCCGAGCATGATTTCATGCCGGATAATCTCTTGTTTTGACAATCTTCGTATGGTTATTTCGTTTTGATGCATCTAGATGGATTATGATTTGTTATTGCGACACTGACTAACAACTTGGTGAATTTGGTCATTTGAAAATGCTGTTTTTGTTCTCGAGTTGACTTATCACTTGACTGTTTTATAACTTGAAAATTATCATGACGTCTGAATAGCCATGTTATATGGACTTTACTTATTGTACTATGAACTGAGATGACATGTACTTAAACGACTTCTGTTTACCGAATCATCTTGTTTGTTTGCGTGGTCGCGTTTTATAGGATATACCCCTCCATGTATTTTTCTGTGTTGGCTCGCGGGGTCACATTCCTAACGTTAGTTATCTTCTACTTGTCATAATAAATCACCTTGTTAGTAATTAATGGCTCGTTACTGTAGCCGAAAGAATGTATGAAAAATTAATGATTTATCTATTTTGTGGTCGTATTACACTTAATGAGCTGTCGAAACCTATAATTTATAGTTTCTTTGTTTACTAAGAAATTCCTTAGATGTGCGTAACTAGGAGGGTGACGATTTGTTAATAGCTCCATTGTGAAAGGGTGACTGTTTTTTTTATATGCATTCCAGGGCTAGAAGGTGTCTATCTATTTTTAACGTGCCCTTGTGTATCAGTTAGGTCGAGTATTTGATTTCAAAATTTATTTTCATTCCCAGTGAATTATGTTTTCTGGCCATAGAGATCATATTTTTAATAACTTGTTTTTTCTTATGTTTGAAAGTTTTTCTGTACCCACGGGGTCATGACACTGGAGTGTTTGAGGGGTATCTGGCCGATAGGAAAGAACCTTGCTAAATTTCCGAATTCTGAGCTGCTGGGAAAACGCGATGGATTCCTAAAATCCTAACTTGCCACCTTACCTACAATACCAACACTATCAGATCGTCTTCGATGTGAGGGTATGGATATTCCAGTTAAATTGTGGGATTTTAAAATTGGGATTATATTTCAGTTGAGGTGTATGGTTAAGATATAAAACGAAAAGGTCCAATATGAGGATGTGGATCCATTGGGATACCCGAATAAAACTCAGAAGACATGTCGATTTGCTGCTTATCACAGATGAGGCAGGACATAATTATTATTATACAATTAGCTGGTACCTATGTTTTTTCTTTGTGTTGTTCCATCGAGCTTATGTCTGTGGCTTTCCGTTATCCCATTATCTCCGGTATTCCAGTATTCCTGTAACGACTATTACAAATTCACTAATTCCTTTTCACCCCTTTAAAAGAAGTTTTTTTGTATTAATAGATCCTCAAAAAAGGTATTGTTACGAATCTGGGGTCCGTTTTGTGAAACTCCTGACAACTTATTATTTTCTTTTTATTTCACTTTGAAACACCACTCAATACTTTAACAATGCAATATTTGTTCACAACGACTTGATAATAATAATAAAGGTCTTTATTATTTTCAAGTAATATACATAGAAGTGATTTTATTCTAATAGTAAAAAACTGATTTCTGAAAATAAAGGGCGAAGTTCATTTTCTGTAGAGAAAGCAGTAGCTTTACTACGAAAATGTTCTTCCACTTAACCCTGATACAGTGTGTCAAGGAGAACATTTCTGATTGACAATAGACAATGAGAGAAAAGGGATGATTCGCTTTATACTTATCAGTTTTTTGGGCAGCGAGGTGGAGGGATATCTAGACTTGACTTTTGAATAGTTCGTTTCTATATTCAGACCTGAAGGAAGTGATGCTGAGGTTCTTTATTCTTTCAGGAACGGAGTTATACAACTGGTAAATTTGGTAAGTGAAGGATCGCCTGAATATTTCAGTTTTGAATTTAGGTGGGGATAATAAACCTTCAAATCGTAGATTAAGGTTATGTATATCTGCCCTGAAAGATATTTCATGATGCAAATATGTAGGAATTTTAAAGAAAACATTTTTGTGGTATAGAGTGACTGCGTGATGGATTCTTCTATTTTGCATATTCAACCATCCAATCTGTATTAATTTATGTGATATTCTCTGTCTCCTTCTCACAACGTAAATTAGCCTCAAACAGGAATTCTGCACTATTTGAATTTCATTTCATATACATGATGGTCGCCAACCTTCGGTAGAAGCGCCACTGAAAGAAGAAGATACAGCTGTTAAGTGTGGACCATATACGGAGTCAGCGTAGTTTTATTTTGATGTTTCGAAGAAATAAATGCCTGTTTTCTTAGATCAGTTTCAGTGAGCTATATGCACGATGAATCGAATGATTAACATGTTTTTCGAATTTTAAGTCTATGATAATGCCTAGGTTTTCAGCTTCTTTAACTACAGCGATTGATTCGCTATTAATTTCTATATTAATAGGAAACTGAAGTTCAGCCTGATTATACATAGAGCCAAATAAATTACTTTTGATTTAGCACAATTTATTAATAAACCATGCTCAGAAGCCAACTTTATAAACGTCGCCAGTTCCCTATTAATAGTTTCATAAGCATTATCTGCTAACTGCGGAAAAAATCATGATAGATCTGTGTGTCATCAGCATAGACGTGAATCTTACATTGTTATAGGGATTTTATTAAATTGATGGTATGAATCGAGAAAAGCAAAGGGCCCCGAGTTCAATTTCATATATTCGGACTGTTTAGACTCAATTTTCACACACTGTTTACGACTGTTTAGATAATTTTGTATAAGACCAACGGCCGTTTCTGAAAAACCTATATAGTGCAAAATATTGAGCAGTAATTCAAAGTTAATGGTGTACACTGACCTTTATCAATTGAAGCAATGATGTCGTCGACTATATTAAGTGAGGCTTTAGTATAACTGTAGCCTTTACGAAAGCCAGATTGAACAGCCGGCAGTAGTGAGTGGTCTGCTAAGTGTTGTCTCATCTGTTCTTCAATTGATCTTTCTCATCTGTACTTCAATTGATCTTTCCAGAATCCTTTTCCAAGTAGAATACTTTTACCTCTAAGATCCTTGTACTCTGAAGGATTTTATTTCTTAGGCAGAACTTGGACTACAGCCATTTTCCAAACAGCAGGGACAACATCGCTTGAAAGACAACAGTTCATGATGTGTGTAATATATGGTACAATAAGTGGACAGCAAAGTTTAATGAGTTTAACATCTAGCCCATTCTTACTGACTCGCCTGTAGCATATGACCCGCTATATATAGGACGGCCGAAATTTCCAGAACGTCTGCTTCGAACTCCTGCAGTCTTTCACCAGATTTCTGCACACGGGTTTTTAATTGTGCCCGGTATAGCTGCTCTCGATGTTGGTTGCCGTGTCTCAATTCTAAAGCAGCGATTAGATCTTCATACTTGTGATTTTGGTCTTCTGGGATGGTCTATAACATTGCCAAAGCTGGTCCCCTCAAAGCCACTATAAGTGCCGTTGCCTTTTCTTTGTCGTCCCATCCATTGGCCGATGCCGCCGCTTCAAACTGTTTCCGATATAGGGACCATGGCGACTGTCCATCAAAAGTCGGTGGTTTTACGGAATTTAGTGGCAACCCTGTCGCGGTGGTCTTGGATTTTCAGTGAGGCAAAAAAAAATCTTCTCGCACAGCCCACATTTCTTTCTTTGCTTCTTCTCGCACTGCGTCGACTTCTTCTTTCAGTTCAGCGATTTTCTTTCGGTGTTCTGGAACATTTGCTCGGAAAATGTTTTTTTGTTGTTCCCGTTCCTTGTTTTGTTCTTTTTTTTTCTTTGTTTCGACGTTCTTATTCTTCTTGTTTTTCTTTTTTCTTTCTTCTTCTCGTGTTCTTCTTCCTTGCTTTTTCTTTGTTCGTCCAGCTCTGTTTAATCATTTCCATCACGGCCACCATCCCGTCGTAGGGTGTATTTCTTGTATTCACCATTAATTGTTCATAAATAGTCACTAAAATCCTCACTTCTGACGCCAACTGTTACGATTCTCGGGTCCGTTTTGTAAAAAAAAAAATAAAATTGTTTTTAACCGCTTTTTTAGTGCTTGAGCAACCCTCACTTGTACGAGTTAAGATCACGGGGGCCTTACCTTTTATAGTGGGATCCGAAATCACTCACAATAAATTATTTTCCTTTTTATTTCACTTTGAAACACAACTCAATAGTATACTTTAACAATACAATATTTGTTCACAATTGAAATACCCAACAACATTCACAAGACTATCTTCTGACTGCCTGACGACCTCTGACTAACTCGCCTGTCGCATATGGCCCGCTATATATAGGACGGCCGAAATTTCCAGAACAGTGGCGATCGGGTCGGTTTTCTTCTCGAGTCTTCGAATGGTAGTTATCAAACATTTGGAGCATGACATCATCGGTAACGGCCATTTCTCGAAGTTTCCAATGCCGGTTATTGAACATCTGGAACAAGACATCGCCCCCAACGGTCGACCCGATGGTTGTAACAGCTCAGGAGTGGACTCACAAAATTTAATAATAATCACAAAAGTTTTAAAACTTCAGTAGAGTGAATATGATATGTAGTCTGATTTTGCAACCCTTTTTTCTGAACGAAGATGTTGAAAATCCGGATTTAATGAATTTTCACATTATTAGCTAGGAAAAATTTGCAAAAGTTCTGCAAACTTCCGAAGTTCTGAAAAATAGCAATTTACATCCTCTGAAAAATTTGCAACCACTCATACAAAACGGAAATGTCTATTTCATCGAAAAAAAATTGTTGTTAGTCCTAATTTTTTGATGAAAATTCCAAAAATTCTGCAAACTGAAAAAATAACTAAAATAATGTCCTGACAAGAGTTTTAATTTGCAACATCTTGCGTCAAACGGAAAATAGATTTTTCATTAAATTGTTTTTTTATTAAAATAACTATCGAAATTATCACAAAAGTTAAATATTGTAAATCAGTTGTCCTGAAGAATGTTTTCATTAATTTACAACCCCATCCCAACACGAAAATGAGGGTAAATATTTTCGTATTACTCTACCAAAAAAAGGAAAAGTTTTGCGAATCGGGCAGACAACTCATTTTTCCAATTGGTGGCGGTATAATAATTTGCAAACTATATTACAATGCGGAACATTAGGTATTAAAAAAATATTTATTTTTGCAATACCTGTGTTATCTGAATAATGAAGATTTTTATATACCTAATAAATGACATTCATTGTGTTACCAAGTTAACTATCGACCAAAAAGAAGCTCGTCAACGGTAGGTGATCATTCAATGTTGAAAGCTAACGTTTTCGATATTTATTTATTTATTGATACACTGTTCTACAGGTTACACCCAACTACAGAAAAGGAATATGAGTTACAAATACAGTACAATACAAAATAACAAATTAACGAAGTAATAATACATACCGAGATTAACTAAAGTAATAGGATTCAATCGCAGAGATTGAACATTCAAAAATATCAATCTGACAACTTGCAGAATAACAATTGACACACATGTTATGCAGCGGTGAGTATTTCAAGATATCTGTTCGTGGTGTTGGTAAATATAACGTGTTGTCTACTCTAGACGATGGTCTAGGTAAATTGAAATTGAGTTTTTGCAGAATATGTGGGTCAATAATTAGGTTGTTGATAAGTTTGAACAGGAAAATTGTGGAGAGACAATCACGACAGCAGCTTAAGGCTGTTCATAGCGTGTCTAGCCAAAATATGAATATTAATTCAAAACATCATATTACAATTAGGAATTTGCATAAAAAAATACTCTTGAGTATTTGATGGAGGATCGAGAATCTCTCGACAAGTTTTCATAATTTTTTTGATTCATTAAAAAATGGAGGAAGTATTGAGATTTAAAAAATATTCGTACAGTTGTACATTAGTACGATCAACCTACAACTATGTTACTTTACAGTGATCTGTTTACAGAGTCATGAAAGCACAGCAGTTTAGTAACATGATTCATTACCAGAATAACAAGAAGACTGACAATTGTATTTTTATGACAGACAACTATATAACTAACCAAAAACAATGCACATTCATCTAATAGTCCTGGAGCTACAACTGAAATAGAATTGCCTACAAACATGTTTTTCCCTCTTTATTTTCAAAATTTTTATAAATCAAGAAAATGATTCTTACATGTCGATTTTATTTCAGTCCTCCACTCGGATTCAATATAATTTTTAATGCGAACCCACAACAGGAGTAAAAAATTCGAATGTAATTTTATTTCTATTTTATTCAAAAAATCATACCTGTAAAAATGTAATCTGAGATGTAATATCGATTCCACATATTTTTTTTTCAGCAACGTTTCTCTTTGATGATGAAATTTATGTACTTGCGAGATATACAATCGATAACGTTTTGATATCCTTACTTCCATAGAGCATCGATTATTCATTTTAAAATCTCGTCGATTGCTATAAAGTCATGTTGTGACAAGTTAAATTTCAAATAAATAATGATTGCATGTCATTTCTAATGCGATAAAAAATGTATGCCTTCCAATAGTCCTTTAGTAGAATTTTTGGATTGTTGCATTCGAAAATATTAGATTAAATTTATTTCGCTGATTAATCGAAAACACGTATTGCTTCTGAGATCAATAATTGGTTTGAATTTATCTAATGGTTAACTACGTAAACGTATTATTCTTCGGGTGCAATTTCAATCAACCAGTACAAAATATAACAGATATACGCGATGGATTATCAAGTATTTAACTGGACCACTGTAAATGAGTCGGTCTAATATATATCTTAAACCTATTTGCACAATGTTTGCAATTTATGGCCAAATTATAAAAAAAACAAGTATACAAAAGAAATGTTGAAAAGGGAAACATTCTCAATTGAATAATGATAGAAAGATTTTCCTGTGAATTGAAAAATCCACGATTAAAATGAAGTTATTTTTTGTGAATGTCTAACAGAAAACAACTAATTCTCCGGCTAAAGCCACGCTGGACATTGAACTACATTTTCAACAAATCAACAAAAGAAATGTTCCGTTGAACAATGACGGTTGCAAATCTCTTGCGTCACGTAAAAGTTTAGTCGTAATTTTAATTGCAATTTGCAGAACTGTTGCAATTATTTCAGAAGTTGTAAAAATGCAAAGATTTTTTTTTATTTGCAACCACAATAAAAAACTTTTGTAATTATTCCAATGCTTGTGTGTATTGAAAATGGGAGCGTCGATAAAAACAAATTGATAAATAAATTATGCGTTTTTCAGAAATGGTTGCAAAAATGTACGTGAATATTTTAAACTTTTTTCCGTTCACTTAAAATTTTTATTTAAATTTATTTACTTGAATTGGTGAATAATAATTTGAACTTTTTTGGAATTAAAAACATTTTCCGTTCATCGCACTCTTCTGCAAAATTTTAGAGTTTGTTTTCATTAATGCAGCAACATACCATTGATGTTTGAAAACTTTTCGAATTAATGTTAATTGATTGTCTATATCTACTGGCCTATCAGGGTATTTTCGTGATTTCCCTAATAGTCTTTATTACTGGAGCGATTAAACTGAGCGTTAAGAATTTGTTGTTGTTTTGAAGTGATATGTACAGACTATGTTTGTTTTACTAACACGAACCTTGAAAACAGTACCCTCCTGTTCTCGAACTGATGTAAATAAAATAGTGCCCCTCGATGCACGAGTAAAACTCATACTTCACCGATTGTTTTTCAGGAGAGAGTGTTCATTATAAATTTCATGTAACCGGAAACTGAGTTGTGTTGTACAAACGGCGATATCCATGGCGCAGACTACTCGTCCTTCTGAATAATTCGTGTACGAATCTAAAAAGTTAGAATCTAGCTGTCTAGTTTCGATTGGAACACGAATAATTCATAGAATCATTACTTTTAGATGACTACATTTTAAACAAGGCACTTCCCGATGTTGACGTCAGTTTCCATTCGTTGACTTGGCTCCAGTTCGTGTGTCGTCTCCATCAAAAATTCATCGTCCACAAAAACAAACTTTCTCGATAATAGCATTAGTTTACCATTTCTTTGATGTTTGAACGTACTGAATTTTTCAGAACTCAATTTTCTCTTATCAGAAGTCCACGAAGAATACATGTTACTTTTTAATGTTGTGGTATCCAAGTTATTCTAATATAATGGGTGCTTGGAATGAGGTTGCAGATTACCCTTGTCGCTGAGTGATATACAGAAGAGTATCTTAATAAAGTAGAGGTGGAAAAAAAATTCCACAGCAGAAAAAATTTACTTATAATATCATAAGTTCTCAAGTTATTTCAGGAAGTCTGGAGTATTTTGATAATTATCACAAGTCGAAGAGGAGTGAGAAGAATGCAAAAAACCGAAGAAAAACGTAATAGTGTCAGACTCTTTAGAAGATGATATTGGCAGCACACATTCAACTGACGATGAGAGTCTATCCGAATTAGTAAAGGCCGAAATTGAAGAAATTCATGACATACAAACTACATACTTTCAAAGATGTAAGCAAAACTAAAATAGTTGATTGGGTTCTCGTAAAATTTGCCTCCAAGAAATTAATTCAGTACTTTGTGGAAAAAGTAACGTCCTTCAATGACGATCCTGTTGTGTTGTTCACCAGAAAGATTTCTTCAACCGATTATACTACAACATTCAGATTTTCGGAAATACAAGACGAAAGTGCTGTGAAAATGTCGGCTATTGCATCTATCATGCCCACTTCAACTTTTACCAGAAGACGAGATGTATGTTTTCAAGTTACATTTACTGGATATAATGTACAATAATTGGTTTTGTAAATAAAATTATGGGTTTTACAGACATATCGTTCATTTGTTTTGTGCATGTTTATAATTATTTTTAAAATGTGCCCTAACATTATGAATAAAAAAAAAGTTTATTACTTTAAAAGTTATGTTTAGAATTTAAATTTAAAAATATCGTCAATAGCTCAAAATCTATATAATACGCACTTGTCCGTGTCATTTGCTAGCATTAAACCAACTAAAAATAAGTACGTTGTACGCTCTTACCCCGTTTGGCTGGGACAAGAGCGTCATTGCGTTCTCAGAATGAAATATTATAAAATGCAGTATAAGACACATTGGATCCTATGAACTATTCAAATCATATTTGCGAAGATGTCAAGTACCTCCAGTTAAAATTTCAATTTTTTTTTCAAATCATTCAGCATTGACAAATGTAACTTAAGAAATGTTGGTCTACACTTACCCCTCTTAACCTTATATAAACTAACTTGTGGTACTTGGCAAAGCTTTTACATAGGACAAACAGGTAGAACTTTCAAGCAATGCATATTCGAGCACAGAAACAGTTTTATTAAGGGCAAATCTAATCCAACTTTCGCTAACTATCTCCTGACGCAAAAGCATTGTTTTGCTAATGACTTTGAACTTTTGCTTGTAGAAAAAAGGGTCAAAAACTCAATCTCCTAGAAAGCTTAGAGATTAACAAAGACAAGAACTCACAATATGTATTAAATGATCAGATTAATTTTCCCCTTTTAAATCTGTTTACTAGAAATTGAATAATATTTCGTCCAATGATCAATTAATTACCTAATATCCAACTGACTACCTGATTTCATTATTTATATCGAACCCCAGTAATTGTAATTTAGTTTATTTCCACTTGAAAAAGCTAAAGTATAGCAAAACACGTGTCGTGTAAACCAATTTTTTATGAAAATCATAGTGAGTGTTTTTAGTTTACTTATTATATAGCGATAATTATTCAACAAATGATCTGCCCCACCTGAAATATTTCTGATTTTGAATATATAGACGTTTGAAAAAGAGCATCGGAATCGGAGTTCTTTTGGTAGGTTTATAAGTTTCAATTGTATTTCAGCTTCATATTTCGACTATAAATTATATAGAATAAATGGTATCAACTGTGAAAAGTGTTATATTGGAATGACAAAACAACACCTGAAAACTCGCATGCAACAACACAATTATGACTCTAAGGAAAAACACAAAGATAAACCCAATAAAACAGCGTTGGCATTACATCACTCTACTGAAACACACGAGTTTAATTTTGATGAAGCTAATATTCGTTGATAGAGAAAAGAATCTGCATAAAAGAAACATTAGCAAAATGATGCATATAATTCAGTGAACATGAGAACTGACACAGAAAGATTGAGTGTATGCTACAACCACATCCTCAACAAATATAAAATTTTATTATTATTATTATTAATTTTATTGCTTCTAATGAATACATATCATATAGCAAGAGCTTCAGTTTGTTATATATTAGTGTCACGATAAAAGGAGAAAAAGGAAACTATTAGTAAGAAAAGTCATACAAATAGAACAAAAAATAAAATCAATAAAAGGGAGATAACAATACATTTGTGTAATCCCGAACACATATCTGATTACATCAGGACATAAATTTGGCTACATGGAACCTTTCATTCGTTTAGAACGAATGAACGTAGTTTAAGTACATTCCATATATGTGAGGACAGTTTTTTAGCTTCAGTAGGTGCAACATTCTCGAAGTGACTGATGAAATGTTGTAACTGGAAAGACAGTGAGCATCTGAAGGTTTCATGGAAGAATATATTGGACAATTAAAGAGGTTATGTTCTAGGGTTTCAAGCTCATTTCGATTGCAAATGGTGCATATTTCATTGGGGTTTATTCGATATGAACTGCCATTGTATGTTAATTTGATCATATATTCACTAGCCATCCTAATTTGAGCAAGGGTCCTAATAGTTTGGATGGGAACTTTCAGAAGTAAGTATCCTTGAGGAAAAGGGGTTATTTTAAAGTTACGATATAGTGTAAGGGAGGTCGTGCGAGTGGCGAAGGAAAAATCAGAGTCATAGAGCTTTTTTTGTAGTTAGAGAGAAGTGCTTTCCTACTTTGTCTGAGATTGTGGATGTTGAGTTCATTGATGGAGTACTCGAAGCCGGCGAAGTCGAATTCTTTTTTGAGTTGTGAAACCCAATTGTATCTGATATCCACACCAGTGTGATTAAGGGATACCAGTCGAGAAAAACAAATTTTGGGAAGGCGATTGTCTTCCATGACCAACAGTTTATCTAGGAACCTGAGAGTGGTTTTGAATATTGTGTACGAAATCTTGACCTGTCTAGTTTCGAGCCTAACAGCGTAATCCGGGGTATTGCTCGGCAAAAGAAGAAGGCGTTTGAAGAATTTCAGCTGTACCCTTTCTAATATTTCTGAGTAGCGCAGCCCCCACACTGGTATATAATTCAAGAGGATACTTACCACAAAGGAATCAAACAGTTTTATGCGTGAATGCCAGTTGTTCAACCCAGAGTTAGCCATCAAAGGGAGTACAGCCCCTATTGCTTGGTTGGCTTTTTCCGCAGTGGAATATGCCATTTCTCGAAAAAATGATGATGACGAGAAAGTAACCCCTAAATAGGTGTATCTGTTGGTGCTTTCGATTGGGAGATTTTTGTAAGTGAACTTGCAGTCGGTTCTTTGGCTAGAAGATCTACAGAACTGGATTATTTTGGTCTTTTCCACATTAACTGTAAGTATATTTTCATGGCAGTATTCTCCGAGTATACGAAGTTTTTTTGCAAGGTCGACTTCGGAGTCAGAGAGGATTACTAGATCGTCCGCGTAAAGCAACATGAGCAAGCTCTGTCTGCTTGTTGTCGATGTTTATACCTTGCGCCCCCTTTTTTTTGAAGTAGTCTTCAATATCAGCAATGAAAAGAGAGAAAAGGGTAGGGCTGAGAGATTCGCCCTGGAGAACTCCGGTAGTTATGTTAAAGATCTGTGTGAACCCATCCTGTGTTTTTACCCTCATATATGCCGATTCATATAAGTTTCGTAGGATGTTTATGAACCGCGAACTAACTCCTGAAGCATAAAGTTCGTGCCAGAGAAGGTTGTGGTTAATGGAATCAAAAGCGCGTCTGAAATCTACAAAAAGTGCAAACACTTTTCTCTTCTTCAGGTGAAGGTGGAGCTGAATGGTGGAAGTGAGAACAAAAACACTATCTGCACATCCCCTTCCACTTCTGAACCCTGATTGGCATTCTGGAATTATTTTGGAATTTTCTGCCCAGTCTTCGAGTCTGTTACGTAGCAACTGGGTGAATAATTTCGCCAAACAGTTGATAAGAGCAATATTTCTGTAATTGGATGGGTTATCGAGTGAGCCTTTTTTGTGCAACATTGTTAGAATAATTTCACTCCAGCCATTGGGAATAGTTTGGGACTCTAGGATATTATTGAACAAACACGTAAGATAGAGTACCCAGTTATGAGGTAATTTTTTTAAAAATTCATAGGAAATATTGTCAGAGCCAGGTGTTTTTTTGTTTTTACACCTGTTGAGAGCTAAATAGAGTTCGTTGGTTTTTATTGGAGAATCAAGATGTGGACTACGTGCGTTGAAAAAAAGAGTATTATCTATTATTCTAGGCGGAAAGATGCCACTATAAAATTCTTCCCAGATAGCAATAGGGAAAGTTTCGGTTGAGTTTTTGCTACGAAATTGTTTCAAAGTTGTCCAGAATGTCCTGGGGTCTCTGCTATCAGAAAGTTTTGGTATAATGTCAGTTTGATATGCGTTTTTTTTTGCTTGAGAAGTTTTGTGTGAGATCGCTTTGAGTTCAGGTACGTTTTTTTGTAATCTAGTGTAAAGTTGTTTTGCTTACAAACCATGAGGTTTTGTTTAACTATAAGCTTTGACTGGAAGCAGTCGCTGTCAAACCATGGTCTGCTGTTTATTATTTTGTGGGAGAATTTTTTTTTGTGCATTAGATTTAAATTTGTAGCGGTTTCGTGGATGGCAGATTGGAAGTTTTCATATGCATCATTCACGTCAACAATATTCCGTACCCGGATTGAGTGTTGCATTGCAATCTTATACTCCAGGGACCGGTTGACGTTCCAATTCATCACACGGCAGGTACCAGGTACCATATTTGGAGTTTTGTTTGTATTTCGGTAATTTTCCGAGACATTCAAATTCAAAGATATATTTATTGGGAAATGATCGGACATGATGACGTCATCTTTTACCTGGAATTCTTTAACAAAAGATAAAAAAGAGTTATTTACCCAAGCTAAGTCAATTACACTGTTTCCTAAGTTGCTAACATGAGTAAACTGAGCAGGTCTGTCCTTAGATGTTCTTCCGTTCAGTATAGCAAACGAGTTGAGATTCATGAATTCGAGAATGTTGCGACCTCTGGTGTTCAGGATTTTATCATTACTTAACCTACATTCAAATAGCTCAGTGTTCACAAGCATCTCTTCGGGTATTTCGCCCTGTTCACCAACTCTACAACAAATATAAAATGGGTTGAAACAAACCGTACTAATGAATAGACAAAGGTAGTTTTTTTTTTATGCTTTTCTTCTATTTATCTCCGTCACAATCGATCGATTTAAATTCAGTTTACCAGACAGGTACCCTACAGTGAACAGCAACAATAATTATTATCAATGATATCAGATAAATAATATATGGTTGAATAACGGAAAAAAGGTAGATCTCTATTTGTTTCATCTATAAAGGATAATTTATTATTGCTCTACTAAATTATATTGTTTTTAACACATTACTGTTCGTGAATCTGTTTTATTCATTTTTGTGTGTCATATTATGGTTATCTTTATAATGAACTTTAATATGTATTGTAAGCCCATACGATAAATAAACGTCGCCAATTTTTTAAAATTTGGACCACTCTTATTGTCCTTGTTCCCGCTTTACCAAATCTCCAATAAATTATAAGAATAGTGAAAACAGTACAGTAGATTATCGAGTTATGTCAAATCATTACAACTCATAAGGAATGTATGGGGATCAGAGAAATACCGCCATTTACAATCAATTCGAAGCAGTGACTGCTGTCTCAATGCATCCAGCATGTGTTGTTTGTTATGAAGGTGTTTACGCGGAGCAGGCAAATTGCCTCGCAGCAAAATGATTATTGCATGCGAAGTGTTATTACTTATGAAGGGATCGTGAAATTCTTGGGCCGGAGTCTCGGCGATGCCTTGCCACGTTAAATATTCACGCCGCTTACAAATTTATAACCCCCTTCGCGCACTGTATTAAAATTAACTATTTAATATTAAACTCGGTAATTTTTTGCTATGCTCGGTATTCATTTCGCGATATTTCATGTATTTTTATGTCTGCGTATAATAACTTCGAAAGAATTATGTATGGACACTTAATTGAATTTGTGTGAGCTATTGAATGGATTCTTTTGTCCAGAAATATACGCGGGGAGTTGATGATTATATTTTAAAAATATTCGGAATTATTTGTAATTTTCGAAGCCGCAGAAGTGCCACGAGCATTTTTTTAATCCCGACTTTGATCTCGGAGGTTCGACTCTAAAGTCAAGCGCCCGCCTTCAATCTCAGACCCTCGACTTTAATCTCGAGGGTCCGACTTCAAATCAGACCATAATCACATAATTCGGCCGCCATCTTGAATTTTTTAACTTTTACAAAAGAATCAAAATATTCGACCCCAAAACCCCCCACATACCAATTTTGAATAGAATCAGACCATAATCACAAAACTCGGCCACCATTTTAAAGCCGCCATCTTGAATTTTTTAATTTTACAAAATAATCATAATATTCGACCCCAAAAACCCCCACATACCAATTTTGAATAGAATCAGACCATAATCACAAAACTCGGCCGACATTTTAAAGCCGCCATTTTTAATCTTCCAATTTTCACAAAAGAATCATAATATTCGACCACGCAAACACTCAAATACCAATTTTGAAGTGAATCGGACCATAATCACAAAACTCGTACGCCATATTGGAGACGCCATTTTGTTTTTACATCACACAAAGAGTTTTTAATGCATCATCACCAGAATTATGTACACCTGCCAAATTTCAAATCATTCGGACGTCTGGTCAAAATCGCGCCCAAAGGAGTCAGTTACAAACAAACAAACAAACATACAAGTGAAGCTAATATAAAGCGTGTAAAAATGCTCGTGGCCCTTCTATGCCTTGGTTATGATCCCTGATGTGCTATACTAAAGTCGCCCCCCCCCCCCAGATCAAAGTCTAGCGTCCAGCTTCAAAGTCGGACCCCCGAGATTAAAGTCAGACCCCCATAATTAAAGTCGGACCCCCGATATTAAAGTCGTACCCCTGAGATTGGAGACGGGCGTTCAACTTTAAAGTCGGACCCCAGAGATTGAAGTCGGGGTCCGAGGTTAAAGGTAAAGTCCGAGGTTAAAGTTTGAAAAAAATTGCTCGTGGCCCTTATATGCCTTCGTAATAATCCCTGATGTGCCATACCCCTTTACGAAGGTAGTGTAGCAATATATATTTCTGGAAGTAATTCAGATACTACCCATAGATGATTAGAAAAGTTATAAACATAACCATTTGACCGTCACTAAATCCAAAAAGGCAACAGCAGCAGTAGCCCGGTATCTACAGAAACAAGCTAACAAGCTAAAAAACTGGTTCAAGCCCTGGAAGATTGAAATCAAAAGCCAAGCGATACTCTTCACCGCAAACGTCATCATGCACGGACAATGCATCTCCTGGACAAACGAAGAAGAAATACAGAGGAAAGTCACTGTTTTCGCAAAATTGAGAGGAATATTCAACAAGGAGTAAAAATTCCTAAAGTCTTCTCCATGACAGTTTAATATAAATTAAACTAAAGGTTGGTAGATGAAGAGCCGAAAACAACTACTTTCCTGGCTAATACCACGCCGAATGTTGAATGATATCTGCTCGATATATATGTAATACTTCTTATAAATGAATACGAAATTGCGATTGTTTCTTTCTAAAAGACATGATTGTGTTTGGTTTAAATCAGTCTCGACTGACACTTCGAGGCCGGTTTCGGGCTATTGGCCCTCATCAGTATAGGGCAGTCGCAACCAAAATTCCGAGGATCCCAGGCTGAAGCCAGACTGAATGCTTAGTCAACAATGGGTACATGTAATGGGGTGAATTTTAAAATCAACTGCAAAACGGCACCTGGTGGCAACTGGTGGAAACTCAATAACAACCTATTTCGAAAGAAGTTGAAATAGGGGTGGCTACGACCGACTACCATATGAAATACAGACAATTCAAGAAACAGTTAAAATTTCTAAAGTCTGCTCCATGACAGTTTAATATAAATTAAACTAACGGTTGGTAGATGAAGAGCAGAAAACAACTACTTTCCTGCATAGATGTCGAGCAGATATCATTCAACATTCTGCGTGGTATTAGCCAGGAAAGTAGTTGTTTTCTGCTTTTCATCTACCAATCTTCAGCTCATACCTTAGTTATTCAGAAATTGTTATTTCGTTTATAAAGATAGAATATTATCGGGATTGGAACGTGTTTTATCGTAAAATAACAATTGTTTTGACTGGGAATTGGTAGCCAAAGAAATGGTTCGTTTCGTTATAAACAGGATATGTAAAATTCGCAATGTCAGGAAAATTGGTATGAAACCGAAGGATTATAATATTTATATAGTGGGTGATGAGGTGATGAATATTGACCAATTAGGGAAGGCACGTAAGCCAGATTGTAAAAAGTTTGGCATTATCTGGGTATTGAAATATACTTAGGAGAGTCGTGTGCGGGCCTTGCGGTGGACATTGTTTTGATGAAAGATTCGGGCGTCGCCACGTTTTTGTACATGCTGACCGCCGCGACGATAGAGAATAATATTATTGTTTGATTAAATTTTTGAAGCGTCGGGAGATATATTTGTATGAAATTTCGGGATAAAGTGAGTTTTTCGTGTTTAAATATGGGATTTTATGGCGTCGGTAGATCTAAAGGGAATATATACGAGTGTCTATGAAAAATGCCAAAGACAATTGGGAAAACTATTTGGAAAAATTGGATATTTGAGACATCAAGTATTATATAGGGTAAGTGCGAAGCATTTAGGAAACAAGTAGTTTAACGCCTGCTTTTATTTTATTGGTTGGGTGAACCACATGTACAGAAATTGTTCGTTTTGATGCAAACGCTTAAATTTTTTTATTGAATTAGGAAATTATTAGTTAAAACAAAATACGAAGTTTAAGGTGAAGTACGGATTTTATTTGTTTTAATAATTAAAAAGTTAATTGAAGCGTGCCATATGCAAAAGGGTCTAAGTGCCGCATTTGGCCATGAACGTTCAAAGGGGAAAATTATTCAGCTTGTATGGATCAAGCCCCATTCTTGTCTTAAATACAATGGACTGTTGAACTATTATTAGTATGAATATCAATTAATTGTGCCGAACGGTTTTAAATTCAACTTTATTTTTATCTCCCCTGTAATTTCTCCGAATTTGAACTTAGACCCTTTTGCATATGGCAGGCTTTAATTATGAAAATAAAAGTATGACCTCTTCTATTTAAATAAAATTTGATGTTGATCAGTACTTTGAGAGTTATGGTTCTCATATCTTTTTATAAAGTAGATATGATTTTTATTATTTCATTTTATTTTATTGATATTACTTTATCGATGAATTTTTTTAACGGTGTTTTATATATATATATATATATATATGTGTGTGTGTTTTCTTTATTCAATAGAAGTATTAAAGTTATTTTGTGTATTATTTGAAATTATAGTTGAGAAAATGATAAATTGAGTTCAATATAAGAATCCATTTTAATTGAGATGTAAAGTTTATTTTAATTAATTTTTTGATAAATATATTTCAGATCTGAAGTGATTTTATTTGAAGAAAAAGTACTATTTGAATCATTGAAAAGAAAAGTTCAAAAAAAGACCTCGCTTATTAAGCAGAGGCCGAATATTTTTGTCCTGAAGGACAGGTGACTAAAATTAACCAGTGCCTTACAAGAATTTTCAAAATTAAATTTCAATTATTTTTTCAAAATTTGTGGAATGTGTCGAAAAATCTAATTGTTGGCCATTACATGTATTATTTTATTATTGTTAGAAATAAAAAACCAGGTATTGGACATCAGAGAAAGACAGTGTTAGTATGTATGAATATTTTATCTTTTATTGAAAAATTATGAATAGTCAATAGTTTATTTGACAGCTTGGCAGTATATTTAATCAAATTCATTATTTGAAAAAAAAATTAAGAATAGTCCAATTGTCCACTTCTACATCGGTGGTATAATTAATTTGTTTTTCAAGGTATTATTATTATTGAAAAAATATATAAATTACGGTCTATATTTTTGCCCGTATTACAGAAGGCTGAGTACTGGATATACACAAATAGGCACGATACACTACCAAGGCGTGTACAGAAAAATGGAATAGATAAGACGCGCTTCATCTGAATCAAATGTAATAGAAAAATAGTTCATTAAAATGTCCCGAGTGAGTATTCGGTAAAATGTCTAAGTTATTTATTTTCCAGAACAAACACAAAATTCCTGACAAATGTGTGGATTGAATATTCATAAATGATATGAGTTATTTGAATAATCTGTGCGGTTTCGAATGCAGGATATCATTGCCCCATACAGATTAATTTCTTTATAAATGGAATTGTCCGATCTTAATAATAGAACTGTCCATGTTCAACAAGAATCCATTCAATAAATCTAATTCTGACAAGCACACAACGCATATATTATTTATCAATGCTGGAGCCGGACAATTGGAGTTGACAAACACCGATACGGCCATTATTTGAATATAACATCATGATCCACCTATCGGCTGCATTATTAATTAATACAAAATACACAACATACATGTCCGTGCCTCATAATTGCAACTGAATTTGTAGCACTTTCATAAATTAGCTGATATTGATATTGGCTTATATTTTGTTTAAATTAGCGAATACAAACTCTCATGCATAGATATGTGTCTGATTGTTTCTCGTTATGTTCCTATAATCTGGAATTTGCACTCATTGAGACAGTGGCATGTTACAAAATATTGCTAGAATTCGATTTTTCTGAAATGGAGCACTAAGTACTACGACATAAAATAAAGAAGGTTTTAATTCGCAGCTGAACTTGTTTTAAAAACAGTGTTC
Organism: Gonioctena quinquepunctata; assembly: GCA_018342105.1. Classification (NCBI taxonomy): domain Eukaryota; kingdom Metazoa; phylum Arthropoda; class Insecta; order Coleoptera; family Chrysomelidae; genus Gonioctena; species Gonioctena quinquepunctata. The sequence goes on along the minus strand of JAFIRS010002693.1, from coordinate 20,957 downwards.
CAAAGTTTTGAACGCTATTTAGTTGCCTTGCCAACCCACGGAAGTTTTAATGAATTTTTTTTTGACAGTTCTAACAGTCAATTTTGATATTTTCTGTCATGTTACACAAATCACCCAATCATATCACATTTAACTGACAACAACCTTCCGGGTAGTTTTCAATCACGATGGCACCAAGACTTTGTCAGATTCGTTCAAACTTTCACAAAAGAAGTACTATAATGACTATAAGATTATGATTAACCCGTTTTTGTTATTTTTTTTTGTCAAAACATTTTCTTACCGAATATCCCTCGGACATTGACAAATGCCTCATAATCTTATGACAATCGATTGACATAAAATTACCGCATACATTATCAATGTCCTAGGGATATTAAAGCTGAAAATGAATACTTGTAAGATGAGATAACTGGGGCCGTATCTTTTACAGTGCGATCCGAAACTACTCTTGGGGCCTTAGAATCAGTTTGAAACCCAATCCACAAATAAATGTAAAAGGTTTGAAGCTTTTAACGGCCCATTTGATCTTTTGGTTGGTAAAGATTTTCCCCGCTAGGCTTCTGCTGGATCTATTGGAGTTTGTGACAACCCCTTCCAGCTGAGCACTTTGCAGTTCGTCTTCAACAATCTTGGACCCAGAAAGTGAATGCTTTCCCTCTGGTTTTCGGCCAATCCACCGTTCGGCTTTTTGATCAGACCGATACCGGCGGAATGGTGTCCCGCAAGGCTCCATATTGGGAGCCCTCTTGTTTTTTTTCTCTCTCTCTCCCTCTTTCTTTCTCTATATCTCTTTCTCTTTCTCTTTCTCTTTCTCTTTCTCTTTCTCTTCTCTTTCTCTTTCTCTTTCTCTTTCTCTTTTCTCTTTCTCTTTCTCTTTCTCTTTCTCTTTCTTTTCTCTTTTCTCTTTCTCTTTCTCTTTCTCTTTTTCTTTTCTCTTTCTCTTTCTCTTTCTCTTTCTCTTTCTCTTTCTCTTTCTCTTTCTCTTTCTCTTTTCTTTTCTCTTTCTCTTTCTCTTTCTCTTTCTCTTTCTCTTTCTCTTTCTCTTTCTTTCTCTTTCTCTTTCTCTTTCTCTTTCTCTTTCTCTTTCTCTTTCTCTTTCTCTTTCTCTTTCTCTTTCTCTTTCTCTTTCTCTTTCTCTTTCTCTTTCTCTTTCTTTTTCTCTTTCTCTTTCTCTTTCTCTTTCTCTTTCTCTTTCTCTTTCTCTTTCTCTTTCTCTTTCTCTTTCTCTTTCTCTTTCTCTTTCTCTTTCTCTTTCTCTTTCTCTTTCTCTTTCTCTTTCTCTTTCTCTTTCTCTTTCTCTTTCTCTTTCTCTTTCTCTTTCTCTTTCTCTTTCTCTTTCTCTTTCTCTTTCTCTCTCCCTCTCTCTTTCTCTTTCTCTTCCTCTCTTTCTCTTTCTCTTTCTCTTTCTCTTTCTCTTTCTCTTTCTCTTTCTCTTTCTCTTTCTCTTTCTCTTTCTCTTTCTCTTTCTCTTTCTCTTTCTCTTTCTCTTTCTCTTTCTCTTTCTTCTTTCTCTTTCTCTTTCTCTTTCTCTTTCTCTTTCTCTCTCTCTTTCTCTCTCTTCTCTCTCTCTCTCTCTCTCTCTCTCTCTCTCTATATATATATATATATATATTGTTGTGATTGGTACTTTATTTATATTTATATTTATGGTAGATTTGTTTCAGAAAATTTCCTTTTAATTTAACAATTTTGAAAATGAATACCTATCATATCAAAAATGAAACTCGGGCTATGTTGTCTTACCCTTTTTCAACACTCTTATTACCTTATCCCAGCTCAGTCGGTACGCCTATGAAGAATGTGTCATCTATATTCAGTAGTGCCAACTTGGCGCAATGCTTGATGTCAAATATGCTGTTTGTGGGGAAAATGTGGTTAGGTGCTCAATAGATAAAACACAAATGGCAGAAAAATCGTCAAATAATTGTTTTTATTGTAATCAATGCTTAAAACTGATCTACTCTGCGGAATCTAACTTATCTTATTAAAACAGTGATGAAAAATGGTAAACTTTCTTGTGTGTGATAAATATTTGGTGAATGAACGTTTGAATGTTATGGACAGTCTGTGAGCCTAGAAAAACCTAATAAAAGTTCAAATGAATGGACACAAATGTTCAAATATCCAATATAAGTATCTGAAGCTGATATGTAGCACTTTATTTAGTTCTGCTTTTGAAATACCTGCTATTCTTCCTTTGGGTTGTTCTCCTGGCTATTAGAAGTTTCGTGCTCTCTTGAAAGTACAGCTACACTGCAGAAAGGCCCCTTTTTCGTTCCTGGCAATGGCATGGACTGGACTTTTGTTATTTTAATAAAGTGAGTGACTTTTTCTTGTTTTTATATTCCCATTCGTATTTGCATTATTTCTAAAACGTTTAAGGATAGTTCTGCTTGTTATCTCTTGTGTTTTTCTTATAACAATTTTGTCTAAATTCGTAACTGGCTTCGTTTTCTAAATCAATTTTTCATCTCCTCAAGCTTGTTACATTTCCTCTTGGCAACCCACACCTTTTATGTAATTCTAAACCTTATATACTATGTACAAATTTGAAAAAAAATCCTATTTGATATTTTTCAGTGTTAATAATTTTTATATTTCATTGTTTGCCTCGCATTGTTTTTGACATCTCGCTGTTGGGTTTCCTCCTGATATGATTTACCATACAGGATGTTCCAACTACATATGCGTTGACTAAAGCATGGTATAAGATTCTAGAATAGTAATAAGCATAGAAAAATTGTAAAACAAACATAGCATGAGCCAGGATAACTTAAATACCTAATAATAATGATGAATTATGAGTTTCATTATTTTATAAACCTTTCCTAACATAACAAGATATATTTATATCGTACTTCGTATTGTATACGTCATAGTAAGTGTCATTTTTATGCGGGGGACACCCAGATTTATATTTCTTATGAAGAATCAAAAGTTGAATTGGCAATTTGATTCTGGATTCTGATTTGGATAATCTTTTTACGCTCTCAGAAAAATACTGTTTGCCACTTAACCCCACCAAATCACAGATGTTACTCGAAACTCTGGTACCGTCTCACTTCAACTAAGCTGATACCTTGTACGAGCCATGCCTGACAAACGAAAGACATAGTAAGGGAGGCGGCGACAATCGGCTGTCATCATTTCTACAAAGCTGATTCTTTCTTTTTTTTGTTGTGTTGATTTCACAAGTGAACAAAATGATAGTCTACCGCGTCGAAAACATTGCTATCAAAGGTCTACCACCCACATAAGGTGTTGAAAAAAAAACTTTTTTGACTCATTTCTACAAGGCTGATTTTTTCTCCGTTAGTTTATTTGATAAATTGACCAGAAAATTAAATCTACTGGAAATCCAGAGACGTATAGATTTTTACCCAGGTTCACAATGTATCCAAAATCATAATATCCATGATTTTGATGTCCATTGGATATCCATTATATTGTCTGGGATATTACTCTCCAATTGAGGAAAGATCGAATTATTTCAAGATCAATAGCACCCCCGGCGTCATCATAATATAATTGAAATCGCTCCTAATTGAAGAAAAATGCAGGTATGGCAATCAAATGTAACGAATTCAGATAGTCGAAACTGCAGAATTCACCGTATAATGACAGAGATTGCTGGGCACTCATTCAATATTTATGTGAATTCATATAATGGCATATTGATTCAAATCAATAATTCAGATAGTCGAAGCTGCAGTAACCGTATAACAAGATACGGATATCTGCATATGATTAATACACATTCGTAACGTGTGTGGACAATATATTAGAGGAACAAAGAGAATCCCGGATCGATAATTCCTATCAAATGGTTTCAGAGTTTCTTGTACAGAGAAGAATCAAAATCCCAGATAATGAATGGTTGAATATTAAACATAATAGAAGACTTTCAGCAGGAGATGTCCTAACCCAAAAATTACATATAGGGTATTTAAAAGGCGTACCAACCAATTATTGTTTAAATGAACGTTTTCGGTTGAAAAGTGAGTTGCTTTGTCAACCTACCTCATTTTAGCAAAGCTGAAATTTTAAGTATGAATAGTGTGATATGTAGTTGAGAACGTATACGTACATGTTAGCTTGAAATTGAGAAATGATTTAGTTTTGGAATGAATATTCAAATAAAAAAAAAAATCATTTCTCAATTTCGATGGGAAAAATGAAAAAAAAATCGTCAGGCGTGGGGATTTGAACCCTCGCCAGTTTTTGATATCAGAGTTTAAATCTTGCACCTTAGACCGCTTGGCCAACTGGACGATATTAATTGTCAAACGCATTACGATACTTCAACGTAAGTGAGAAAGTTTTTTATGTACTTGTATACCTGCTACCCGTAAAAGGGCCCCTCTATCAATCTAGCAAGTATGCATATCTTAACTACATATCACACTACTCATACTCAAAATTTCAGCTTTGCTAAAACGACGTAGGTTTGCTGGCTCTGGGATCTTGGATTATTTTAATTGATTTCGACAAAGCACCACGCTTTTTGGCATAGTCACTGAATATTCAAATTATTTTCAACTTTTTAGTGCGTTAAAAGCGTGTTCTCATCCCTGGAGAGACTTGGAAAAACGGAAATTAATGCTTCATAGAAAACTACGTTGTCAGCTGGGGTCAATATCCCCAATTGTTCAAATTATGTTATTTATTTATTTATAGTAGTAATACATCCAACAGACAAAAAAGTCCAATTACAAAGTAAAATTTGTGTAACACAGTATACTTATTCTAGGTTTATATGTTAACAATAACTGATAAGTAACAATACTTTCTGAAATTACATTTCAATTCGAGATGAGCCTATATAAAATTTGTTTGAATTGGGATGTATTTGAAAAGAATATATCCACTGAGGGAAGATTGTTTAGACATCTACACATATGATTTAGATAATTATAGAAATGATGTTGGGAAATCGGTACTTCAATACGAAAGGTGAGATTCGTTCTAGAGGCTAAACGAGGAATATTGAAGTTCAATAAAGATAGTAATGTTGATGAATCGATTTCATTGTGTATAAGTTTATGAATGAAAGTAAGGTCGGAAATTTCACGACGTTTTCTCAAAGAAACCATATTAAATTCATTCAAGAGAAGATTATACTCACAGTGTCTTTCTGGATATGAACCATGAACTTTGAGATACATGAATTTCAGAAATCTACGTTGAACATTTTCTAGTTTCTCACTCTATTTTGTATAATGCGGGTTCCATATCTGGCTGCCGTATTCCAATTTCGATCTCACCAAAGCAAAAAATATGCATTTTATTGCTTCTAGTGATTTGAATTCTTTGCAATTTCGTATAACAAACCCAAGAAGACGCATTGATTTATTTGTGATATCCTCTATGTGTGACGAAAACGTTAATTTCGCGTCAAACGTTATTCCTAGATCCCTACATTCAGATACCCTCGTAATGATGGTATCCTTCAATAAATAATTGTGGAGAATCTACGTGAGTATGTCATAATTTTGCATTTGCTAATGTTCAGTGGTAAGTTATTCGAGTCACACCATTCAACTAAATTATTTATGTCGTTTTGTAATGTGGTACAGTCCGTAGGATCTCGAATTTCTTTATAAAGTTTCATATCGTCTGCTAAAAGAAGTTTTTTTGATTTTATGGAGTCACAAATGTCGTTTACAAACATAAGAAATAAGAGTGGCCCCAGGTTTGAGCCCTGCAGCACCCCAGAACAGGCAATAAACTCAAAGCTTTTTTTCCCTTCATATTCAACAAACACATTTCTGTTCGAGAGGTAACATTTCAGAAGGTTTTGGAGTTTCGCAGAAATTCCGAATCGACTTAGTTTTCTCAGAAGTAATTCATGGGAAACTCTGTCGAACGCCTTATTGAAATCAGTATAAATGACGTCAACCTGATTTTTATCATCTAAGGATTTCGAAACATATTGAGTAAGTGTACATAGATTCGAAACAGTGCTTCGTGCTCTCATGAATCCATGTTGGAATTCCGAGAGAGATCTGGAAATTTTATTATAAATTAGATCCGACAGGATGATTTCAATAAGTTTTGAGAAGACTGATATCAGAACAATTGGTCTGTAGTTGGTAATATCATTTGCCCTTCCTGACTTATGAACAGGGCAAATGCGTGAGGTTTTCCATAGTTTAGGAAATCGGTCAGTATGTAACATTTTATTGTAAATTATTTGTAGGGGTCGATATAGGTAAGTTATATGCTTTTTGACAACTTTGTCAGGAATACCGTCAGGTCCGCTAGACATTTTGTTTTTTAATGTTTTTGATGCTTTTATAATTTCTTCAGTACTAATGTTGTTCAAAATTAGCGGTAAACTGAAATTTTTTGGGGTATCTGATAGTTCATGTTGACTATTATTATCATTGGCGGTATAGTTACTACTAAAATATGTAACAAATGCGTCAACAATTTCCTTTGGTGTAGAAAGAGTGATATCGTTAAAAATCATTTGCCCCGGAATTCGAGTTTTATTTTTCTTTGAATTAATAAACGCCCAGAAACTATTAGGGTTGGATTTCATTAATATCTATAATTATTTTTCACTATACATTTTATTCCTGTATTATTTGCAACTGGTGGGAAATAAACTTTTCCTACGACCACATAGGAAAGTAACACATATCGCTCTACTCCCATGGAAAGTGACCTTTATTCTCACGCGTGCGGAAAGTACTTTCCGCACTAGTGCGGAAAGTAACTTTCCGCACGGCTGTCAATAAGCCGTCAACCCCGTGAATCCTGTAAGATTTATAGATGTAATTATTAATTCCTCTTCCTTATTGATATTATTTACATAAAAACTGGGCTAAAAACTAATTATTTGTAGAAAATAAAGAAAAGAAAAAAAAATGTTGACGCCGAGAATCGAACCCACAACCTTGCGGTCATCTACCGTATACTCTTCCATCTGAGCTAATTCAGATTTGAATTAACGTTATCAGAGATATGTATATCTCGTAAGCCGATTTACATTAATAGAATTATGATATTTCTTGTATTTTCATTTTATTAAAACAAAAACATTGAAATGAATCTTTTGCAAACACCGTTACAATTTACAAATTCTAACAATAACCAATTTACTTTTGATTTTTATGGTTCCAAATAATTCAATTTGTTCCCCAGTTGTATCTAATAAGTACTTACTTATTGTAATTTTTTCAAATAAACGTTAATTATTGTTATTTTTTTATTTCACTATAAAAGTAATTCTAAATTCATGTGCACTTTTTATAGAAACAATATTCAAACATAGACTGTCTCATATAAAACGTAAGATTAGTCAGGCAACTCAATATACACGATCTAATATTTACATATTGTTTAATAAAATAGGTGGTCGTAGGAGAAATAACGTACATTACTCGCGCGAAAGTGATTTTTCACACTCGTGTGATTGCCGCACTCGGCTTACACCTCGTGCCACAATATTTCCCACTCGTGTGAAAAATGTCACCTTCCGCAATAGTAATGTAATATACTATTTTCTACGGCCGTGCGTTTTTACCCACTTTCCCGCACGCATTTCAGTTTTGAAAGTGTCACTTTCCCGCACTAGTGCGGGAAGGTAAAGACATGTCAAATTTAACGTTATTATTACATTTCATTGATTTTACCTGTATTTATTACTATTCTTACTAATTTAGGTTTCAATATTTAATCTAACCTAAACATTTTTCTTGTTCCTTATTTTTTATTTATTGGAAGATTTGTTATGACAACCAAGGTATGTCATCAAGACGTCAAAGTTTTAAGTCTAAGCGTCGTCAAAGTGACAGTTGGTAAGATGCCGGTAGAGATCGCTACCTATTTACGCCTACCCAACCCAGAACGTTACACAGGTCACAGTTTCAGACATTCGTCGGCAACATTTCTAGTAGATTCAGGTGGAGGAATAACCAACATAAAACGTCTTGGAGGCTGGAGGTTACCATCTCAAATAAAATTATTTCATGTACTAACAACTTGCAATCGATGAATAACAATGTAGCGTTCCGTTCGTTTCGCTACATTTATTTATTTAAGATGTTAGATTTATTACAAGCCCAGTTAGCATGGTATTCAGAATTAAGAATTTTCGAATGTTACTGTGGCATAAATACCTTAGAGTCCATCTAGTTTATTTGTAATTAACTGCTGAAAAAGGATTATGATGACTTATAAAAGAAGGGGATATATATATATATATATATATATATATATACACAGTGTCCGCCAAAATCTTGGAAATATGTTTTTTTTATAGTTTCTCAGAAAATTTCAGTCTTCATAAAAGTGCATTCAATTAGACAAAATACGCGCATAGCCGTTATTATCAGTGGCGTGCGACTAAGCGGGAATTGGCCGATATTCTAAATTCACTATAGAGTAAAGGGACATTACTATGGAAAATATCGAAAAATATTATCAAAAAAAGTTGTTTGCAATTGAAAGATATTCCCACTTATTCGATTAGGTAGGTATAGTCAAACCATTTACAATTGCAGAGGCATAAAAAACAAGTTTCCCAGTCTTGAGGCGGAATCCTTTGATCAGCAGAGGCGGAGATAACTGATTTTATTTAGATTTTCAAATATTTTTAAAATACTTTAAAATAAAAAAGTATGCCAAAAGCGAGGAAGTATGTATTAACAGGCAATCGGATCATCATAATTTCATTTTCCTATGGTCGAAAAAAGCCATATTTTCCAATAAAACACAACAAAACTATAAACTATTTCAAAACCTATTTCGATCCCAGACCAGAGACGCTACTGGCTTTCATTTACTCAGACCTCCTGAAACTGGTGATTTATTGGTCTCAACATATAGACACACCTACAAGCATTATCATTGGCTTGCGGTCACTCAAACAGCTGTCACCCAAACCCACGTTGACTATCGGCTCTTTTGATCTACCGTTCGCTGACGGAGAATGTTTACGAGTAGTACAGATTATTTTTCGTTCCGTTTCTTCGCATATACGCTCGTGTTGGCGAAGTGAGTTTTTATTTTTGCTCCCTATAGAAACAGCTTCTGCAATTGAAATTGGTTAAACTATACACCAACTCACCAAGTCCTAGTTTAAATATTTATTTTGTGGTTATTAATTATCCAGCGAATATTTTTCTAATAAAGATTGACCTCTTTATATATATATATATATATATATATATATATATATATATTGAAGTCCAAAAGATATTGTCATTATTCAGAATATTATGTCAAAATTGATGTAACAAGCAACTAAAAAATTCCGATTTTTAAATCTAATACGAATTGCGTTCGTATATTCAAGATTCAGTATATGATACGGCCAACTATTTTGCCGTGTTTGTGATGTGTATGCAACAAAAATGTTTAAGCCCATGGGAAACCCCGGAAATAAGACAAAAGTGAGATAATTTGTTGATATCAAAAAAATATTATTCATTGGGATAACTTTGCCAAATCTGAGGTATATTATCTGAATTCAGGCTCTAATTGAGGATCTGAAGATTAAGAATGAAAATCCAACATCCACACGGTCACACACCATGCCCCCCTTAAGGTTGAGCGCCCATGGACAGTAAATCCCTTTCATGTTATGTGTGAACGAGATTTACTGTCCACTTCCATCCTCTCCGGCTCCTCCTTGGAGCGGTCCTCAACTCGCAAATGGCACGTTTGCGAAATTGAAATCGTACCTCCTGTGGTATGAAGTCAGCCTCTGAGTGCTTTAGACCCCTTGTTATCTGATCGTTGTATGTTTGACTGACTTGTGCTTTGTGTGCATGGTGGTGATGTACCTGATGGGTGTGTAAGTGTATGGTGTGATGTGGGTGTGTTGATCTTACGTGTTTTGTATTGAGTTGTTACTCACCTGACGCGCCGGAGTGCTACTCTCGGTGGTGGACGGTCGTTTTGGTAGACTGGTCGCAAATACTTTTCCCTTTCTCTAAACCTGGGATCGTCCAGGTTCAGGTTCCCGTGGATGTCTGAATCACCAGGTTCGTGTGGGTGTCCGTCTTCAGGAACGTCGAGGTGGCGTGGTTCCGAAGATGGTCGTCAATGAAGTTCGGATTTCCATTCAGGTCCCTGTAGAAAAATCTATTCGGGACGTATCTGGGAGCGTTCACTGCCATTCTTAGGCTCACGTTCAATAATAGCTGGATCTTGGTCCTGTATGTTTGTGCGCATTGACCCCATGCGGCGGATGCATACAGGATGATGGTCCTGATGAGGAGCAGTTTTAACTGGAGGTCCATGTTGCTACTGCGTCCTATGAGGGGGTAGAGGTTTTTTCGGGCTGCTTTCGCTAGTCCGAGCCTCCGGTCTACGTGTTCCCCTGTATGTTTGTGCGCATTGACCCCATGCGGCGGATGCATACAGGATGTTCTTTGTCCAAGGTGACTCAAGGTATTGGGCCTCGTTTGCCCATGGATTCGTTGGTCATTCATGAGCATGTCCTGACGGTGTTGTTCGCCTTCTGGTGAAAAGTATTGCTTGGCTCTTTCCGCGTTGATCTCGATCTTCCATAGGTTGAACCAGTCCTCAAGCTTGTCTGCTTGATCTTGCAGGTATCGGGTTACTTACGTTGCGTTCACCGATCTGGCCACTAGTGCTGTGTCGTCCGCGTACAGCGCTAGCTTGTTGAAGTTGTCAGCAGGCTTTGGGATGTCCGCCGTGTAGATGGAGAACAGGTGTGGAGATAAGACTGCGCCTTGCGGTACTCCTGCTTCTAGGGTCCCCACTGCTCAGAGGTCGATGCCAACTTCACATTGGCACCGCCGTCCCCGCAGGAAAGAGTCTATCAGCTTCACTATGGGAGTGGGGTAACCGAGGTCTGCCATTTTGGTGATTAAGCCATCGTGACAGACCCTGTTGAAGGCCTTGGAAACGTCTAGGAATGAGGCTCCTGTGTGGTGTCCTCTGCCCAGGTTGAAGCCTGTTACAGCAAAGTCCACTATCCTCAGGACCTGCATTTCCGTAGAGTGTCCTTGTCGGAAGCCGAACTGCTCGTCTGGTAGGACGTTGAGTTCTTCCGTGAGTGGTTCCAATCGTCTCTGGATGACTCGCTCTGCCACCTTGCTCATCGAGGGTGTGAGGCTGATGGGTCGGTGGTTTTGCGGTATCACATGGTTCTTATTGGGTTTGGGGATCATGATAACCGTGGCTTCTTTCCATGGTCGTGGAAAGTGTCTGAGCCTGAGCACTGCATTGACGTTGGTCAAGGCAGCAATTACTGCAAGTCTGCAAATTGGTAACGTATTTATTCATTTTGATGATTTTGGAAAAAATATTTTTAACTTGAAGCTATGTCAAGTTTATACGAAGGCGTAGAAGTGCCACACTTTTTTTTATTTTACAATTCCGACTTGTAAGTCGGAATTCCGACACATTCAGTGACCAGCAAGGTCTCCAGACCTCACGCCCCTAGATTTCTATTTCTGGGGATATGATAAAGGAGAGGTCTAACGCGAGAAACCAACGACTCTAGAAGATATAAAGAATAGAATTAGAGAAGTTTTTCGCTCTATTACAAGATCAACTTCAATTGATGTCCGAAGATAGCTCAAAATGGGAGATTGTTCAAACATATGCTGTAAATTTACGCTTTTTCAAATTATTTGAGTTTATATTGGTACCTCTTTTGTCCAGCATTGAATAAAAAATCGTTATTGCTGTTATGATGACTTTTTCATACTTTCCTTAAGATTAAGATACATTTGCGATGGAAATTAAGTAGGCAAATACTACATTTTCTGCAAACACATAGTGGTATTCTAGTATAGCCCTATTTATAGGCTGCTCCATTTGAAATAACTGAGAAAAAAGTGATCCCGAGTATGGCAAAAGAGCCATTCGGCAAAATTATGAATGTGAAATGAAAATACACTATTTTCAAGAATATTGTGTGGAAAAATTCTCTTATTGCAAATTATTGATTTTTATATATTTGGGGTCGAATGAATTCATTTTATAACAAAAATTGCAACATAACTCCCGAATCACCTGGTATAAATCCATACCATCCTTTTTGAGAAACACTCTTCCAAAGGGATTCAATCGAGTGGAAATGTATAGGATATTTCATTTAAAAAACATAATTTTGATGAGTCACACATTTATCGAACACTCTGTATGCTGGAAGTTATTTTTGAAACATAGCTTTCAGTGCTTTCTACAACTTTTATTTGAGTTATTTTTTCTTATCTCAAATAGGGAAGCAGCTATCGTCCACCCACGTTGATACATCCTGTATATATATATATATATATATATTTTCTTTAGTTTCTTGACCACATATATATTTTCTTCAATTTCTCGGAATAAAGGTCTGATTCAGTCAATTCATATTTTTTCTTAACGACGTTTCGACATGGTATTTGTCATCATCAGGTTAAAACACTAAAATTAAAAATATGGAGTTTGGGACATATTTAACTTAACACAATATTGAAATGTATGCACTAAAATAATTCTTAAAAAACATATGGTTCGAAACATTTATGAGTATTCACTTACAAATTATTTTATTTGAGTTTTGCGTTCGCATCGTACGAACGTTATTGTGAGAGTGTGACCTGCGTCGAAGTTATCGGGAATGGTTTGTTTATCTTTCATGCATTTTTACCCTCTTCATAAGTCTACATGGGATTGTTTATATTGAATTCTAATATATGAGCCGGACTGTATTTTTTTGGCAGCATGTAAAGATCAGTTTTCATTATTATTACTATAAACAAAGTTAAAAGAGGTTGTTATAAATCTGGCTTAAGTTTTTGATATCGTTCCTATTGTTAATGCTATTGGGTTCTTTTTTAATATGAATCATTTCAACGAAGCTCTTACTCTTGGATTCCTTTCCATATTTTTAATTTTAGTGTTTTAACCTGATGATGACAAATACCATGTCGAAACGTCATTAAGAAAAATTATTTGAATTGACTGAATCAGACCTTTATTCCGAGAAATTGAAGAAAATATATATACATATATATATATATATATATATATATATATATATATATATACAGTGTCACACATAAAGTACGCAACATATGGATTTTTTTTTATTAATAGATATGGTGAAAATTTGACTTGGCAGTTAGTTTGCGCTTGAAAAATGAGTAAAAAACAGCCTCTTTTCTTTTGTCATGTGCTACTCTAAACCTGTCAAATTTGACATTTTTTCAAAAATCCTCAAAAAAACAGTTTTTTTTTGAAATTTCGAAAAATTTTAAAGAAAAAAGTTGCTCAATTTCCAATTTTATACCTTTGCTCCAAATTTGGACTCTCTACTGTCACTTCGACTTTTTTCCAATTTTTTTAATTTTTGGAATTTTTCGCTCTACCAATTCGAACGAAACATGATTCAAATATCATAATTTCGATCAATACAAGACTTCAATGTCATACATGCCTAGAAAATACCCACATTGGCCTGTTACCAGAAAAAAAAATGCACCTCCAGAAATTCGTCTTTGTTGTTGCAAAGTTCATCTAGTTTTTTCATTTCATTGTGAAACTGATTCGGATTTCCAATGTATGGACGTTAATATGTCAGTAATCGAATAAACGAATTTATCTTCATTCTTATTACACTCGTATTTCTTTTTTTAATAGATTTGTATCCCGTTAGCTGTAGATGAGTTCGAAATATTTTGTTGTAGTTTTCAAACAACAGTGTAACTGTTGGATGTAAACTGTTAGATGTAATTTTCGAGAAAATAATAATTTTTCGCAACGTTTTTTGAATTAATTTCATAAATCTCATATTCTTTATTTTCACCATTAGATGTGTAAAAAACATTAAACCAAAATAACTATAACCAAATTTACAACAAAACATCGTAACATTCATTGATGTATCTCAATAATCTTATAAAGAACCCGAATTCATCATTCAGTATGCCGTCCTTCCCGTTCTATGCAAATTATAGTCCTTTCATTCACAGACTTTGTGGCATTTTTAATAAATAGGGGATTTATATTAGCGCAGAACTCCCGAATGGTATTCTCTAAATGTTCTTTGTTTGCCAATGGTCTGTGCTTATACACTTTTTGTTTCAGATAACCCCATAGAAAAAAGTCCATTGGAGATAAGCCCGGTGATCTTGATGGCCAATAAGCTTCCCAATCTCGTCCTATCACTTTGCCACCTAAACATCTGACTGAGACACTGTTTCACTTCTACCGTTTGGTGCATCGGTGCCTCGTCGAGCTGATACCAAAAATTCCGTCAGAGGCAGATTATCCAAAACTTCAGACAACTGATTCATAATGAAATTTCTGTACATGTCTGCGTTCAAATTTTCTCTAATAAAATATGGTCCAATTATTTGGTTATGTAATAAACCACACCACACATTTGTCTTGAATGAATATTGGTCACGGCATTCTATTGGATTTGGATAATTGTTGGACCATCAGCGACAATTTTGGGAACTAACTGTTCCGTTCGACGTGAAAGCTGCCTCGTCTGTCCATAAAATCCTGTAGGGAAATGTGATATCATTTTCTCTCTCATCTTGGAACCAAAATGAAAATCCTGCTCGAATATCGAAATCTCTTTCTTTAAGAGTGTGTATACCTTATTGGATTATGTGGTTTTTTGAAACGATTGTCCATAGAGCCAGTTTCTTTGAATGTTTTCAATATCCTTCCCACGGTACTAAAGTGAATATTTCTTCCTGGATGCCGGTGATTGAAAATACAAGCAACATCTGGATATGGCACATTCTCACCACATAAAAGAACGATTTCCACTTTGTCTTGTGTGGATAACATTGTACATAAAACTGATTTCTGAATTAAAAATGTAGGGAAATCTATACACAAAACAACTCGATTTATTAAACGCAATTATTTGACAATAACCAAAACAAAAAATTTGTTTCAAAAGCTAACTAAGGGAATATTTTATTTTGATTCGATCAATTGTACTATTTTCTTCCCGAGATGTTGCATTAGTCTTGTATTGTTTAAAATCACGAAATTTCATATCATGTTTAGTACAAATCGCTAGAACGAAAGTCTTTTGAATAGTTATGAGGTCATTGTTTAGTTTACAGAAAAGTATGACATTTCGGGCTTGTTTGTAACTGAATTATTGGTCAGAAAAATAATCAAACTGGATAAAAATCTATTAAAAAAAGAAATACGAGTGTAATATGAATGAAGAGAAATTCGTTTATTCGATTACTGACTTATTGACGTCCATACTTCGAAAATCCGAATCAGTTTCACGAAGAAATGAAAAATCTAGAGGGACTTTGCAACAACAAAGACGAATTTCTGGAGGTGCATTAAATTTTTTTCTGGTAACAGGCCAATGTGAGTATTTTCTGGGCAAGATATGATATTGAAGTCCCGTATTCATCAAAATTATGAAATTTGAATCATGTTCCGTTCGAATCGGTAGAGCGAAAGATTCGAAAAATTAAAAAAATTGGAGAAAAGTCGAAGTGACAAAGGTATAAAAGTGGAAACTGAGCAACTTTTTTCTTTGGCATTTTTCGAAATTTCAAACAAAAAATATTTTTTGAGGATTTTTGAAAAAAATGTCAAATTTGACAGGTTTACTGGTGCTACTTTGACAAAAGGGAAGAGGCTGTTTTTCACTCAGTTTTCAAGCACAAACTAACTGCGAAGTCAAATTTCCATTATACCTCTTAATAAAAAAAACTTCCATATGTTGCGAACTTCATGTGTGACACTGTATATATATATATATATATATATATTTAAATAAATAATATATAAATATATATATATGAATGTTATAATAATCTAATTTTTTTAATGTTTTTTCATTGCTATGACCTCTATGTCGGAATTCCGAGATACAAGTCGGAATTCCGACTTGTATCTCGGAGTTTCGACTTGTATCTCGTAATTCCGACTTGTATCTCAGAATTCCGACTCGTAAGTCGGAATTCCGACTTGTATTTCGGAATTCCGACTTATATCTCGGAATTTCAACTTGTATCTCGTAATTCCGACTTGTATCTCAGAATTCCGACTCGTTAGTCGGAATTCCGACTTGTATCTCGGAATTTCGACTTGTATCTCGTAATTCCGACTTGTATCTCAGAATTCCGACTCGTAAGTCGGAATTCCGACTTGTATCTCGGAATTCCGACTTGTATTTCGGAATTCCGACTTGCAAGTCGGAATTTCGACTTGTATTTTGTAAAATAAAAAAAAGTGTGGCACTTCTACGCCTTCGTAAGTTTATATATAGTTTTTTTTATATATTTACTTATCAACATCTGTATTTAAAATTGAAACAGCCTGGAATATCAGTATAAAAGGGCATTGGATGCTGAAAAAAATAATCCATTTGATAGGGAAAATTATTCAACCATTGTTCAGTATCTTGGAATTCATAGCACAGTGACGTTCGAATTTGTAAATACAACTGAATGTAAAAGAATTGAAGATTCATGCAATTTTCCAATTGTTGTTCTTTTTGGTCATTTTGAAACTCACATATCACCTTCTGAGTACATTGATATTCTACTGAAAGAGAATAACATCAGTACAATTTGGATCACACGTAAATTAACATCCAGTGGCGCCCATATAAAATCTGTTTTTAATCTAAATGGTAAACTGATGTCAGTGAATCTTCCTGATAAGATCCACCATCAACAAAATTCCTTACTCACTCCCATTGAGGCTTTTATAAAAAAATTACTAGCCGGAGCAGGGTAGCGAAAAAAATAAAAACGAAATTTGATAAATCTTGTCTCAAGTGCTACAATAATAATCCAACGTGAAATCTCCAGCGATAAACAATAACATTTCAAAAATTCACTCTCTGCACGACTACTCGCAACGACGTGTGCCCTCACGTATGTGCCCGTTTGGTAGCTGCCTCGCTGATATTAACTTTGGAAACGCTCGGCAATTTCTGACAAAGGTACGCCCCGATGCAATCATTTTACGCTTTACGTAATTAATTTGCTTGCTTGATCGTTCGTTTGGCGCCGACTCAAAATTAGTTACATATTAGTTTAGGAACTTAGTTATTAAGACTAAAAAGGTTTATTTTATTTTTCGCTTTTCGGTTTCTTTTTTTGTTGTTAAAATGGGTGTATTATAATCTTATCGATCCCTGCATTTCTATTGGCTCCTAATTTATTTTTGATTTATTCTAATGTATTTCATTATATTACTTCGACTTTTGTTTTTTATACTTGTATAATGTATATATCATGATTCAAATGTGTCTCTAATATATTTATGTACATGCATTAGTATAAAAAAAAATATATATATAATATGTTGAAGGGTAATATAGTATAATTATACTGTTATAGTTATAGTGGTGTTTATATCAAAACATAATTTCTAACATCGACCCCCTTTATCAAAAAATCAATAAAAATTTGACATTCGTACAACACTAGACAGTGGTTTTCATAATAATGATGTGTATTGAAAATAATAATATTTACAATTATTACATTAAAGTTGGTATATAGAAATCGGATTCTTCCCTCAAAACTAGTGGGTTGTAGGGGTGGTATCATCATTAATATAGTAATACAGTAATTGTGAAGGATGTTGCTTGTATACAATTTAATAAAAAAACTCGTGTGCGGTCGGGGAACGTTGTTCTGTGCCCTTTTCTTTCTCTTTCGATACTTTTTTGGAAGCTGAGTATATGATATCACTATTAACGTATATAAATAGTAAATAGTGAACACTCGAATCACATGTACATTAAACGTATGTAAGCAGTAAATATTGTATCAAGTTATATAATTTTATTAACTTACTTTTCAAAGTCTGTATTACACATACTTGCTGCACTCTCCATTTCTCGAATCTTCATTGCAAAATTGCAGCAATAATGAGACAATATAACTCACGTATAATTTAAAACAAAACAACAACAAATATACAGTGCTAGTCAAAAGTCCCCTCCCCCCCTCGTATCTTTTGAACGGGTATACTTATAATAACGAAATTTGGAGGGTGGAAATAAACGGATGTAGGCTTCTCAACTGGTCATAACAGGTGACGCAATAGTCATAAATGACGTCACAAGGCCACTGTGACCAATAATTTTAAATGGGACCCTATGGCAAGTGACAGCTCGTTTGAAAGGTATTGAAAATACCTATTCAGTCATACCAATTTTGTTTGGGTTTCGGCTGATTTTGATTGATAAATTGAAGAAATACGAAAATTATAGTTTCGCATTTAATTAATAAAGATTTTAAAGTACGCCTCTGGTTAATTGTCAAAAAGGTTGACGTTTTTGAATTCTCTTCTTGTCAAAAGTGTTTATACCTTGAAAATTTACCTAAGCTATTGTTTAACGAGACGTTTAAGTGTTTACATAGGCAAAATGGTACGTACTGCAGCCGACAAAGTAGCAGCTATCTTAATAATTGGTGAATGTAGAAACAATTTCCATGCAGCGGAACGACTGTTTAATGAGAGGTACCCCGATCGCCCTATATCGAGGGTTTATTTGAGGGAGCTTCTTCGGAAGTTTGAAGCATCAGGTAGTGTTCAAGATGCCAAACGATCTGGTCGACCAACAATTAGTGATGACAAAAAAATTGACATAATTGGAGAAATGGTAGTAAACCCTACTTCTTCCACAGCCCAAGTTGCGTCTATCTGTGAAGTCAGTCAAAGGACAGTACATAGGGTGTTGGCTAAAAACAAATTTCATCCATACAAATTAAAATGGTACACCAACTTTCAGATGATGACCCCGACCGAAGACTAGAATTCTGTGAAACTATGTCCAATAAAATGAACCAACAACCAGGCTACATACAGACAATTTGTTTTAGTGACGAAAGTACTTTCTTTCTCAATGGAATGTTAACACTCAAAATGTGAGGTATTGAGTGACACAAATCCTCACATCTTCGTGAAAACATACTCAATTTCCAGAAAAAAGTAAATGTTTGGGCAGGTATTTTGGGAAACCACATAGTTGGGCCTCTTTTTCTCAATGCTAACTTAACCGGTGAATTGTATCTGGAGATGTTACAAAATGATATTGAGGCGTTAATTCTTGAAATTCTAGAAGATAATCCAGATGAATTCGACAACTTGGAAATAACGTTTCAACAAGATGGTGCTCCTGCACACTATCACGGTGCAGTAAGACGTTACCTAGATGAAGAATATCGTGGTAGATGGATTGGACGACGAGGTTCGATCGAATGGCCAGCTCGGTCACCGGACCTTACACCATTAGATTTTTTTCTATGGGGGTACTTGAAATCTAAGATTCACGCTACAGCACCTGAAGTATTGCCATTCTGGAAACAACGAATTGTTGAAGAATGTAGGCAATTTCCGCTGACACACTGGGACGAGTACGACAAGAGTTTAGCAATAGGATGCATTACTGCCAGGAAGTAGATGGAGCACATTTTGAACACTTATTATAAGAACTGGTTCTTAAATCTTTATTAATTAAATGCGAAACTATAATTTTCGTATTTCTTCAATTTATCAATCAAAATCAGCCGAAACCCAAACAAAATTGGTATGACTGAATAGGTATTTTCAATACCTTTCAAACGAGCTGTCACTTGCCATAGGGTCCCATTTAAAATTATTGGTCAAGTGGCCTTGTGACGTCATTTATGACTATTGCGTCACCTGTTATGACCAGTTGAGAAGCCTACATCCGTTTATTTCCACCCTCCAAATTTCGTTATTATAAGTATACCCGTTCAAAAGATACGAGGGGGGGAGGGGACTTTTGACTAGCACTGTATTTTCTACTTTGCTCCGAAATCTTACATGCGCCATAGAAATATTCAATTTCTCAATGCTCATGTGCTACAAATATACGAATACTTTCAAAGACCAAACGGAGCTGCCGTAAAACGAGGGACTACGAAGCCAGAGGTCCGGGGTTCAATCCTCAACACGACCATGCTTTTCATATTTATTTATATTTATTATTTGCTGTGAGTACTAACATTTCATACACATTTCATTCGGTTACCCGATTCGCCAGATTTTCTTCAACTCCGAATGTAATTCGATATGGAGATTTAGATTGTTTATATTTGGATATCTTCGTCACGTAAGGAAAAAGCGTTATGCTCCTTCCATGGTTCCAAACGATCCAATGAATCAATTAATATCGAGGTAGCAAAATATGTTGCCATCATTCTCATGTATCCACCATTTTGTGTTTCTTTTCACTCAATATTTCTCCCTTTGAAAGTTGACGTTTTCTATTCCATTACATTTAATTGTCATCATACCATGCAATACTATACCTATATATCCTTTTTCGGAACTCCTCCGCCACAGTAGAAGGTATTTATTTTGTTCCTGATAATACTATTCGTTATATTATATCAAATTGACGTTCCACATATCCAATGTAAACCATTAATTCAACTTCGGCATATAAAAACATAAGAAGTAATACCAAAAAAAGGATATAATCATCTGAACACACGATATCTATAAATATAAAAGAAATCAAATCAAATCAAAATATACTTTAATGTCAAAAGATAAAATCTCGTGGACAAAGCAATACTAAATAAGTTCAGAAGCAACACAGAAAATTCAGGAGAATCAACAAAGAAAAAAAAAGGAATATAAAACATAAATTAAAAAAGAAAAGAAAAAATATAAAAAATTATAAGATAGTTTGAACCCATAGTCGTTACACTGTTTTGTAATTCGTAGTGACTATTAGCAGTGGACATATACAATGGTTAAAAAAGAAATGATTTCATAACAGTATGCCATCCATATCTTTATCAAAGTATTCTTGAACACTATAAAATACCTGGTGAATGAGAAACAAAAAAATCCTTGTATTTGCATAAATATCCTACCGCTCATGTATCATTTTAAATTTCCCGCAAGCAGAACAGCAGTTCGGATGGTTTCGTACACCGTCGGAATCGTATGAGCAAGGGCTAGACGCTTGGCACACAGACTCGTAAATAATA